>CAXHKG010000119.1:0-29571 GCA_964016985.1 Anodontia alba
CTCGAAATTTGATAGGAAGTATCAGAGTGACTTGCACATCAAAAATATCTAAAATCGTTTTGATCGGATCAAAAATGGCCGCCATTGCCGCCATTTTGAAAATGTATTTTGAACTTTTTCTCCTGTACGGAGAGGTCAGTTGACTCGAAACTTGATATGAAGTAAAATAGCTATGATTATTCGTATTGGAATTCCAAGATGGCCGCTATGGCTGCAATCTTGAAAATTTCTTTCGAAATTATTTTTCTTAACCGAAACGCCAATTGACTCGAAACTTCATTGGAAGTATCGAGGTGACTTGTAGTAAAGAATAGCTAAACTAGTTTAGGAGCCCAAGGTGGCCGCTATGGCCGCAATCTTGAAAATCTATTTTGACCTTCTCCTGAACCGAAAGGCCAACTGAATCGAAATTAGGTATGAAGTATCAGGATGACTTGTATATCAAAAATAGCTAAAATCGTTTCCATCGGAAATCCAAGATGGCCTCCGTGGCCGCCATCTAGAAAATGTATTTTGAACTTCTTCTAAATGGATAGGCCAGTTGACTCGAAACCGGGTAGGAATCATCAGAGCGACGTGTAAGTCAGATATAGCTTAAATCGTTTCGACCAGAAATCCAAGATTTTGTTTGTTTGTTTGTGTTAAGGTTTTACGGCCCAGTAAACCCTATGGGATCTTATCGAGCGCGGTCATTTTCATTTTACCTAAAAACATATTTACTGGGCAGGCTTAGTCCTCTAAGCGGTTAACCAGTATGGTGCGTATTCTTTCGCCAGAAACTTGCAACTGCCCTTCTTGAATCAGCGGAAGGGAGAGAATGACTGTAGAAAACATTTCATGATCAAGTCCCACGAAAGATTGCTGCCGGCCCGGAGGAGGTCGAACCCGCAACCTCTTGATCGCACGTCGGACGCGCATCCGAGCTACCGAGGCCGGCCAGAATATCCAAGATAGGCAATATTTTGAAAGTATCTTTAGAACTCATTCTCATGAACCGAACTGACACGAAATTTGGTAGAAAGTATCGGGGTGACCTGAAAATAAAAATTAGCTTAAATTGTTTCGATCGGAAATCCAAGGTGGCTGCTACGGTCGCCACCTTGAAAATCTATTTTGAACTTCTCCTGAACCGAAAAACCAATTTACTCAAAACTTGTCTGGTACTCAGGTGAGCGATACAGGGACATCTTGGCCCTCCTGTTTTAATTTTTGCCAGGAAAAAAATGCTTTGACATTTCATGCAAATTTTCTCCTAAGGAGATTTAGCAAAGGCCGAATCTCCGATCTTCGTTCTTTAATGTGATCTCTGTTTCCAAAGGCAATCTTTTAAATGTTATTTTACTCCACATCACGAAAATACGCCTATTCAAATATATTGAAATTTTTACAACCAAAAAAAGGAAAATTTTCAGATAAAAAATTCTGATATTTTTCATATTTCTGCCCAAAACATAGATTGTGGGTACTCGTTAGAACCGCCTCGGCGAGGCGGTTCTAACGAGTACCACAATCTATGTTTTGTGCAGAAATAAGAAAAATAATTCATACCCCTGTAAACCCCAGTTTTACTATATAAAAGTGGGGTTTAAGGGGGTCAAAATTATACAGGTATGTTTTCGTGATGACTACAGCTGATGTTGAAGCTGTACGGCGACCGTAAAATGTCTCCCCATACATCATCATAGTGCAGATTATATCTATAATTCTTTTGGGATCATTGAGTCTATACTTTGACAAACGAATGTTATTCAAACCGACGCTATAGATGGCGGAAGGGGTGGGGCATATACAGCCTCGTATACTACACTGCTGTACACGAAGAGACTTGATAAAACCGAGTATTCTTTTTTGCGTTCTTTGTTTCTGAAGGCAACCTTTTGAATTTTTATTATGTCCCCCCCCCCACCACCAACACATAAGGTGAGGGGAACATACTGAATTTGGTGCGGATCCTCTTGGCGTCAGCGTCAGAGTTGGCGTCGGCGTCGGCGTCGCGTCGACAGGTTTGGATTCTTACTACATTTCCAGGACATAATATAGAACTGTTTAGACTTTGGTGAACTTGACCTAATTTTCAAGGTTACAACAGTAGAAAAGCTAAAAATTCACGGTGGGGGACATCTGTTTTCACTGAAAACACTGTTAATAGTTTAATGAGATATTTTGCAGTAGCCAATTATTCCATAAGCGGACAACAGAAAACCTTGTGACTATGCAAACTGAGCAATGTTTTCGGTGCCACATATGTGAAAAATACCCGTTTATCGTGGTATGGCTCCAGTGGCATCAGTTCTGTTCTGTTCTGGATATCCAGCCAATAAAGGCTCACCACCGTAAAGTAGTGCTTTATTTAAGAAAGCAGGCAAACTTCGTTTTCATTTACAGTTTGTAACGCTTTCACCCCTGAGTTTCTGACATGGACTTCTCTGTTGCTCAATTTGGACAAGTCCATTTATGAAAATATGGGGTTTAGTCTACAAACGCTGTGGCCAGTGCGAACGCCCACAAAGTGTTTCTCAATGTTTTATAAATGGTCCACGCAATTATAAAAGGGCGGGGGGGGGGGGGAGAGGAGGGAGGGGGAGGGGTGTACTTGGGAATAGTAAAGATCTAGCTCAGCCAGTAAACCCTTTTAATCTGAAAAAAAAAAAAAAAAAAACATCGCTATACGTGATTATGTTCTACAGTACATAATAATTGTCTACGCAGACAGAGAAAGCCCTAATGAGACTGCACGTATCCGCAGTCTGATCAGGACCAGCGCTGTCCGCATATGCCAAGAAAATCCTTTTTCCTGTGACACGACACAAAGACTTTATAAATCTATTATAAATCTGTTTATATTGCAGTTTCACCGCGATGTGACAGTGCTGTTTTGTGACGTGGTCCAGTTTTTACCCATGGTTGCTAAGTGCTCTCCCAGCGATATCGTCGGCATCCTTAATTCCTTGTATGTCCGCTTTGACAAAATCACCAGAATACACACAACTGACAAGGTCAGACCTTTTAATCTTAAAATCACCAGAATACACACAACTGACAAGGTCAGACCTTTTAACCTTTTTTTTCTACAAACGTTGTCTTATAAATTCTATAAGCGCTAAGCTTATTTGTGGGCATTAATTAAAATTGATTTTGTTATTTTGTTTTTGAGAAAATAACATGGCATTTCATATGAAATGCCAAGCCCAATCCTTTGAAAAATAAGAAGAAAATGTTTCAAAGTGGCATCTGCTGTAAATTGTGATTAGGGCTTTAACCCTTAAAGCGCCAAGAATAACTGTATCAAAAAATGTCGTCTGTTTATGTCGTCTGATGAATATTCCTGCAAACTTTTCAAACCTATTTTTGCATACAGGCAAACAGTGTGGACCCAGATCAGACTGCTCCTAAAGGAGCAGTCTGATTTTGGTCCACACTGTTTGCAAAAATGACTTTTAAAATCACAAGCAGATGACAGAGCAGACGACAATTGTTGTGATTGGCAGTTTAAGGGTTAAGAGTGGCAATATTTACCATATTCGGACAGACGGGCCTGAGCAAACAGTGTGGAGCAAGATCTGAAGCCACAGAACGCGACGTCTAATCTACGCTGTTTTGAACTCATCCAGAAATTTTTAGACACGTCAACATGTAGTATGATGGACTTTATGGACAACTAAGAATTTCATCACGAAAACATACCTATATAATTTTGACCCCCTTAAACCCCACATTTATATAGTAAAACTGGGGTTTACAGGGGTATACATTATTTTTCTTATTTCTGCTCAAAAGCAAAGATTGTGGGTACTCGTTAGAACCGCCTCATCGAGGCGGTTCTAACGTGTACCCACAATCTATGTTTTGAGCAGAAATAAGAAAAATATCGGAGTTTTTTTGTTTGTTTGTTTTTTTTTGTTTGTTTGTTTTTATCTGGAAATGCTCAGTTTTTGGAGGTGAAATTTTCAATATACAGTTGACTCTCGTTATCTCGAACCCGGAATTTTTTTATCTGAAATTTTTCATTTTTTGGTGGTAAAATTTTCTGTATATTAGTACAGGCGTGTTTTTGTAATGAAAGTCCGAATACTTAAGGTAAATACGATATTTTCTTTTTACCCTGAAATGGGACTACATATTAAACGCTTAGCACTCTGGGAAAGAACTTCAGAAGCCGACATATTGATTTTTTTTCCTTATTTTTCCCAGAAAACAGGATTACACATTTCATGCAAATTGTCTCCATAAAGATCCCAGTCTTTTTAACGGGTAGCCGGCAAATGCAGTCGAATTTCAATGACTCGAACATCTTTGGGTCATGGAGATTTGTTCTAGACATGATTAGTTCGAGCCACTGAGGGTCATAGCGCCAGGTCAGAATAATTTATGAAAGTCTTTTCGATTGTCTATGGTATAATGGTATGTTGTGTATTTTTATCAGAATTGAGGCGATTGTAAAGAGTACACACAACGCACATTTTCAAGATAAAATACGAAACTTTCCTACAATATCTCTAAATATTTTTGTGCTATTGGAAGCATTCCGTTGGCACTAAAAAGCGAGTTCGAAACAGCAACGGAAAACGAATAATCGGTGTTCGATTCATTGACATTTTACTGTACTCTGATTGGAGGCGGAAGGCTGAACTCTGATTGGATGCGGCAGGCTGAACTTTGATTTGATGCAGGAGGCTGATTGGAGTCTTCGCTTGGCAAACATACCATAAGATTTATTTTCACACCTTTCTGTTCACCTGTGTTACATGTTAATTCTTTGTTTCTTTAAGGTAAATGGATACATCTTGATATTTTGTCTCCATTTTTCACAAGGGAGACAACTTTTGTGACTTCCTTGTTGCTTTCCTGCCCACTTTCTGCACCCTTTTTGAAAAGGGTTCTACTCTATAAGGAAAGAATTTGCTTCTCCCAGAGGTAGCAAATTCTTTCCTTTTAGAGTAGACCCATTTTTATAAGGAATGAATTTGTTCCCAGGAGGCTAGCAAATTCTTTCCTTTTAGAACAGACTCCTTTTCAGAAGGGGACAGAAACACTTTTGACAGAATTACCTTCCCCTGAAAAGAATTGCCACAATGTTTTTCCTTTCTCTTTTTGTTGGTTTACTACACACCTCATCCTTTCTAAAAATGAGTATACTCTAAAGGTGAAGAATTTGCTTATTCCTTTCTTCAGTTCTTTTTTTTTAATAAACCCTTTTCAGAAAGGGGACAGGAATAGTATTGACAGAGTTACCTCCCCGATAGTATATCCATTCTCTTAATTAATTGCCACTATATTGTTTTTTTTCTTCATCACGAAAACAGAAAACATACCTATATAAGTTTGACCCCATTAAACCCCACTTTTATATAGTAAAAACTGAGGTTTACAGGGGTATACATTATTTTTCTTATTTCTGCTCAAAACCGTAGATTGTGGGTTCTCGTTAGAACTGCCTCGCCGAGGCGGTTCTAACGAGTACTCATAATCTGTTTTGAGCAGAAATATAAAAAAATATCGGAGTTTTTTTGTTTATTTATTTTATTTTTTTTTTTTTTTGTTTGTTTGTTTTTATCTGGAAATGCTCAGTTTTTGGAGGTGAAATTTTCAATATACAGTTGACTCTCGTTATCTCGAACCCGCTTATCTCGAATAACCGCTTATCTCGAAGTAAAAATCTGGTCCCTGCCGAAACAAGAACATCTAACAACAGGCAAAAACATATAAGGAGCAATTTCTCCTCTTTTCCACAATATTTTTAATATATCTCTAACTTCAGGAGTCCAAATACATATATATTTGTTAAATGTGGTTGTTCGAATATTTTTTTCCTCAACTCTGCAAATCTTATAAGTCGAGGTACAGATATCTCGAAGTATTTAATAGAGTCCCTTGGAATTCGAGATAACGAGAGTCGACTGTTTTTGAATAGGCGTGTTTTCATAATGTTCTGCTTTCATTGTAGGTGGATTCTGTAGGAGATGCATATGTCGTGATTGCTGGGACTGGGGAAGAAAGAGAGGGTCACCCTGAGAAGGTAGCTAATACAGCATTGGCTATGTTGTTGAGTTCCAAGGATGTTATCTCCCCTTTAAATGGAGAATCCATTCAGGTAGATGTTTATATCGTATCATGTCTTGAACAATCGAATTCCGCTTGAGCCATGGACTGAATACACACTCCCACACTATATATTGGAATAGTCCAATTTCAATTTTAGGTATATCAAGCTATGTGATTTAGATATTCCTAGAGAGAAAAGGCAAACAGTGGAAACCCTGATCAGATACCGCATGTCGCCTCTTACAGAATTATTGGATACTGTTGAACATATCCATGTATAGAAAAAAAGTTATTTGTCTGACTGTTCGGTTTTGCTGGCTGACTTCCATCTGTACTGTTCACATATGATCTTCAAAGTGAGAAAACGTACCTTATGATATGTGCGCCCAATGAACACTCAAATCAGTCTGTGTTTCTGTGCAGTCTGATCAGAGTCTTCGTGTCTGTATGAAGAAACTTTCCATCCATTTCGAAAACACGCCTATTCAAATAAATAGAAAATTTAACCTCCAAAAACTAAATTTTCACATAAAAAAACTCTAATATTTCTTATATTTCAGCTCAAAACATAGATTGTGGGTACTCGTTAGAACCGCCTCGGCGAGGCGGTTCTGACGAGTACCCAGAATCTATGTTTTTAAGCAGACATATGAAAAATAATGTATTCCCCTGTAAACCCCAGTTTTACTATATAAAAGTGGGGTTTAATGGGGTCAACATTATATAGGCGTGTTTTCGTGATGCTTGGCCATTTCTTTGGTTTTGCTGTTCAAATCTGGACCGCAACATGGGAAAACCTACCTTCTGATATGTGCGCCTTACGAAGACCCAAATTAGCCTGCGCATCAGCGCAGCCCGATCAGAGTTCGTTGTCCGCATGAAAAAAAAACTTTGCATCATTGGCTAATCAAAACGTGCGCAGGTCGGCCTCAGTGGCTCATTTAGATGCGCGTCCTACTGGAGATTAAAAGATCGCGGGTTCGACCCCAGCCGAGGCCGGCAACATTCTTCCGTGGAGACTGATCATGAAATGTTTTCTACGGTCATTCTCTCCCTTCCGCTGATTCAAAAAGGGCAGTTGTCAGTTTCTGGCGAAAGAATGCGCACAATACTAGTTAACCCTTTTAAGCCTAACGTCCCATAAAAGGGACATTGGCAAACAGTGTCGACCCGGATCAGACGCCGCAGAACGCGGCGTCTGATCAGGGTTTACACTGTTTGCATTAAGTTAAGAAATTTCTACAAACATGATAATAATCAAAGCTAACCAGACACCCCTTATATAGGGAATGGACCTGTCTAAAGAGTTACGATAGAAGAGTTCATTTGGCATAAATGGGTTTACCGCTCAGAGGACTGAGCCTGTCCAGTAAAAGTGTTGTTAGGTAAACTGACCGCGCTCGACATGACCCCATTGGGTTGACTGGGCCGTGAAACCTCAAAGGATACCAACCTGCGCAGTGAAGATTCTGATCAGACTGCGCGAATGCGTGTTTTTTTTTTTTTTTTTTTTGTTGTTGTTGTTGTTTTTTTCACAGATTCGAGGAGGTATACACACAGGTTCGATTGTTACTAGCGTGATTGGGCATCGGGTCCCCAGATTCCTAGTCATGGGAGAGACGGCGATAGTGGCGTCAAAACTGGAGAGTCACAGTGTTCCGGGAAAGATTCACGTTAGTCCAACCACTCATAGGTAAGTAAGATAACTGATATACATTGTCAGGGATTGCATCTTTGTATTACTTTTTAAAGGGATCTTCTCTAAAAGGAATGAATTTGCTCCCCGTGGGAGCAAATTCCTTCCTTTTTAAAGAAGATCCTTCTTACGCCCCCGCCATTCGAAGAATGGTGGAAAGGGCATATAGTGTTACCCCTGTCCGTCTGTCCGTCTCCGCCCGCATCCGGCGTTAGCAATTTGCGTCTAAGTTTTTTTTCATTTTCAGGATGGGATATCCGTGTCCTTTGAACGCATTATTAGTTTAGAAAAGGGTTTAGTTTAACTTTTATTTTATTTGTATACATATAACATTACCGTTTACAACGTGACATGACAAAACATCAATACATACAAATGGGATCCAGAAGAAAGTCATTTGACTTTTTTAAATCTGTATCCCAGACCATAGTACATATCAGTACAACTAATTTGTGATTTGAGACGATCTGACAAACGTCAACAAAAAAGTATGTGGTATCAATAAGTTATATGAAAAGTAATGAATGTAAACTATTTCAACAAAATGTCAAGAAATAGATATGAAACTATGATATATTATTGTCTCCACGGGGGAAGAGGTGGAGGAAGATATACAATGTACTATATAAATACTAGGTCCGATCGCGACAAATTAATCTAGCTAGCCGTCAATATCAAATATAAATGTATTGATTTGTTTGATTTGGGATATTTATTTGAGGTCACTGTGAGTTAGTTTCTAAAAGTAGCAAGGAACCTTATAGATTAATATTCGTTTATTGAAAACGTTTCGACTTCAGTATGAAATCATGTACCGCTAAGAAAATAGCTTTATTTTCTTCTAATGATAGAGAAAGATCTCCATACAACAATACATCTAGAGTAGGGTTGCATTTTTCCGACACGGTAGTCAATAATTCCCGCCTAAGGCCTGTATACTGATCACATACTAACAAGAAATGGTGCTTGTCTTCCACAGAACCGCATGCGCATCTTGGGCTGTCTATAAGATTTTTAGAAAACAAGTGTTGGCGAAGAGAGCTGCATTTAGTTCTAAGACTGGCGTGATAAATCCGACCAATTCTTTTGCCTGTGAAATAGTAAGAAGGTGGTAGGTTAATATTGCTGTTTATCCTGGTTTTAAATATGTTGAGACTAGATGAATTACGTGTTTGTTCCGGGAGTTCATTCCATTCGCGAACAGCAGACGGCAAAAAGGAGTTGTAATAAAGTTGTGAATTTGCATATATGATTTGAAGATCATTGGCATTACGCAAAGGGTAAGATGATGTACTTCCTACGGTAGGAGGTACAAGTGAGCAGAGGTAATCCGGAGAAAGATCATTTTGCATTTTGTAGAAAAAAGTCAGTTTGTGTTTGTTCCTCCTTGAAAGCAAAGTTTCCCAGCCTGTTTCCAACAAAAGTGAATTTATTGAGACTAATTTTGTTGCCCCTGTGACAATACGTGCGGCTTCATTCTGGATTTTTTCTAGTTCATTCGATTCGTATTGTGCACAATTATTCCATACAACATCAGCGTATTCTAATAAAGGACGAATAAAAGAAAAGTATATGGTCTGGAGAGATCTCCTATCTAATTTGAACTTCAATTTACGCATAAAATTTATTCGATTCCATGCCTTTGTCTTAATATGTTCAATATGATTGTGCCAACTGCAGTCGTTTGAAAACATAACACCTAAATGCTTATGTGACGTAACTTCATTAATTTGAGTTTCATCCATCGAAACTGGAGGGTGGTACGGTTTGTTAAGTTTTCTTGAAAATAGTATAGATTCTGACTTTGCAGGATTTAATGTTACTAACCATTGTTAGGCCCAACGACTAATTTTTCCTAGGTCTGAGTTAAGTGTTTCGGCTGCCTGAATAGCGTCGTCCACCATGATAAACAGACTGGTATCATCTGCAAAGAGCCTTATGGAAGAATTAATATCTTCGACAATATCATTTATATATAAAAGAAACAATAGAGGACCAAGAATAGAGCCTTGAGGAACACCCGCTTTTATTGGTGTCCATGCAGAAGAACCACCTGGCAGTACAACTCTTTGGAGTCTGTCATTGAGATAATCAGTAAACCAAGATAAAAGAGACCCAGATATACCTGCTGTTTCGAGTTTGTAAAGCAATCCTTTATGCCATACTCTGTCAAATGCTTTGCTTATATCACAGAATATGGCACGGATTTCTTTACCCTCATCAAGAGCCTTACAAAAAGTATTATATATGTCGACCAATTGGTTAGCTGTAGAATCCCCAGGGACAAAACCTGATTGTAGAGTTGTAATGACATGATGCGCGTTAAGGAAGTTGAATAAATGTTTATGAACAATTTTTTCAAGAACTTTGCCCACTGTACTTAGGAGGGAGATAGGTCTATAATTGGAGACATCGGATGGGTCATTTTTCTTGTGTATGGGTGAGACGTTCGCTTGTTTCCAAATTTTTGGTACTAGTCCATGATTTAATGAAAAGTTAAACAAATTACTGAGAGGAAGAGAGAGAGGCTGTGCAAGTTCTTTGAGAAGTCGGTTATTTATCAAGTCAGGACCAGATGCTTTTCCAAGCGGAAGTGATTTTAGAGTTGATTCGACTTCCTGGGGTGTGGTAATAATAGAGTCTAGCTTGTGGGCGGGTAAAGGTTTCGTTTGTGGAAGAGTTGCTTGACTATCGTCTAAAAGCGTCTGGTCTCTAAAAAAATCATTGAAAATACTGGCTTTATCATTATCATCTGAATAAATTTTATCATCCTTACTCAAGGGTGGTATTGAATTTGTCAAATCGGGCTTTATAAAACCTTTTAAAGTTTTCCGCCAATCCTTCTGTCCAGTTTCTGAATTAACTAACCTTTCTAATAATTTGTCAATTTGATTCTGTTTTGACTTGCGTAGTTCACTGGTGACATGATTTCTAAAGCGTTTATAAATATCCCAATGACTAGGGTTGTTGGATTTTTTATATTTGTCGTACAGCCTTTTTTTCTTCCGTAGAAGTTTCTTAATATTATTTGTTAGCCAAGGTGGATCAGTTTTACGAACTGTAATCATTTTGTTCGGGATATGTTTATTGGTTAGAAAGGTAATCCGGTCTGTTATATTCTCCGCGTATGTATCAATATCATCACTTTTCAGTGAGTTCCAGTCCGTGTCCATGAGGTCGTTTGAAAAAGTTTGATAATCACCCCTGTCAAATAAATAGATTTTTCGTTTAAAACAAGGACTTACTGGTTTAATGAAATTTAAAACACAATAAATAGGACAATGGTATCTTACGTTTTGTTCAAGGAAAGGTTCTCCAACACCACTAAGTATAATATTATTTTTATTAGAAGTAAGAATCAAGTCGATTGTAGATGAAGAGTTTTCAGTGAAGTGTGTTGGTTCGTTGATCAATTGCTCAAGGTTAAATTGTCGACACAAATCATGTATTTTTCTGTATGAAGTTTCCTTCAAAGTATCAAAGTTGAAATCACCTGTTAGTAAAATATTTTGTATGTTAGTGTCTAAAGCCAGACTGACCGAGTCTTCAATGACAGAACTGCATTCGGTGAATTTGGAGGTCTGTAAAACGTACCTATCAAATGTTTTTTATTGCTAAGTGAAACTTCCACCCAAATGCACTCAATATTCGGCAACTCCAGATCATCCCTTCGTTTAGAAAATATATTACTACGAATACAGACGCAAATACCACCATGGTGATCACCTGGTCTATCACGCCGAAATAATTTGAAGTTGTCAATACGTATATCTTCGTCTGACGTTCGGTCGTCTAGCCACGTTTCACTTATACAAATTACGTCGAAACGGCAAAGTTCTGATTCAATAAGATCTATTTTGTTCCCTAAACTCTGAACATTATAATGCACTATTGAAAATTTGTCTACGATCAATTGTTCCTTATTTGTATGACTGGGGTTAGAACTTACAGAAGACTCAGACGCAGGACCAGGATTACGTTCTACTCCTGCTATCAAGAGTAATGACATGATTATCAACAGTTCAAAATAATTAAGATGCTTAATACCTTTAATTTTAGCTTGACGGCTATAATTCAGTCCAATCCGTATCCGGTAAATCTCAATTGCAATCATTATTAAGTAATATTGTCAATCAACGCCTGAAAAAGACTGGACGATACGGATATGGACATGGGACTAAGAGATCGACTAAAATAAAAACATGTTCCCCCGTGGATAAACAAAGACATACAAAAACAATACATATAAACAGCAAAACACATCACAAACGGCAATGAGAAATTGGAATAATGAACAATTTCGTATCTGAATTAAACAGAAACAGAGAATGTATATATTACTCAGCGTGAATTTACAATATTTTCCCTCTGAAATGTCGACTCATAAGCAAGGTGGACATCGTCATGAGAAAACACGTTCTGATAAGCATACACGTAACAGCCCAATATAAAACCCCCACCAGGGATTAAAATACTGTATTTATAAGCTTCAGTAGTCATATACAGACACTGAAAGCACAGGCACTCATAAGGACTATGTAACATGATATGCATCTATTCCACAATTACATAATAAGATAGGCACTCTCATGACGCTATTCATATTGCATTATGGTCGGTGTACCGATCTGTACAAATAAAATTACTAAAAAGGGTTTGCATGCAGAGAAGCAAACAGGAAATCGCAACAATAGTTGTTTCCCTTATAAAATGGCGGAAAGCTATCAAGTTTAACCAGTTCCCTGTATGAGAAACATACTTATAAAAAGATAAAAAAAAAATTTATAAACACTGAACACAAGAAAAAAAATGGGTGTTTCGGTTTCATTGAGACTCTTCTTATGGCATTTCAGCGGAATTCTATTTTCAGTATCTGAGTGGGCTCAATGATCAGGAGGAAAATAAAATAAAAACTACACTAGCTTTCTGCAACTGGTGTTACATGTAAATACTGTGTGCCGGCCGTAAAACGTCTCTTTCAGTGTACTTCACCATAGTGCAGATTATATTTTTATTTCCTATGGGATAATGGGGCTTATTCTGGTTACTTTGAAAATCGAATACCGAGTTAGCTGGGACTAAGGGTGGGGGTGGATGAGGTGGGGGGCATATGCAGCCTCGCAAACAACATTGCTGCATATGAATAGACTTATTAAAACCGAGTCTCCCATTTTCGTTCTTTCGTGAATTCTTTGTTTCAAATATCGCTTAAGCCGGTGCTACGAAGTGCGGGGTGGGGTATGGAGCCTCGCAGAGCATATTGCTGCATGTGATGAGGCTTAATAAAATCGAGTCTCAGGTTGTCGTTTCTATGATGTGTTCTTTGTTTCCAAGAGCAACCTTTTAGATAAAAATGTTTTATCTGAAATCGTAAGGTTTTCGTAATGATCCCATAGGAAAGTAACCACTTAACGGGCACGCAACGTTGAGACAACGTCGCATCAACGTCGATGCAACGTCATGACGTTGCATCGACGTTGATACGACGTTGTATAAACATCATGTGCCCGCTGAGCATGTTCTAGGAATGCCCCCCCAACCCCCCCCCCCCCTCTAATCTGATTCAGAGTCGTAATTAACACAAACTAGATAGATACAAGGGGAGTTCAATGTTCGTAGAACTCGGGGGTTTAACTCACAGATTGGAAGATGGTTTCAACATTATTTTTCAATATAACCCCCCTTTACTTCAATGCATTTGGCCCACTTTTCTTTTAAGCAGTCTATGCCTTTGAAATAAAAGTCGTTTATTTGGTCCTCAAACCAAGCCTCTGTAGCAGCCTTGAGCTCATCATCGTCCCGAAATCTCGTTCCACGCAAGTGGGATTTCAAATTTCGAAACAGATAATAATCACTTGGGGCCAGGTCTGGACTGTATGGCAGGTGATTTAACTGCTTGAACTTGCACTCACGAATAGCTGCTTGTGCAACTGGACTTGTGCACAGTGGCATTATCATGCAAAAGAAGGACACCAGCAGCTAGCTTTCCCCTTCGTTTTTCTTTAATAGCAATCCTTAATTGTTTAATGACATTGGCATAGTATTCTCCTGTAATTGAAGTACCAGCAGGCTTGTAATCTATCAATATAATCCCTTTGGCGTCCAAAACCACCGTGGCCATTACCTTGCTGGCTAATGTTTGGGTACGAAATTTCTTAGGTGGGGGTGAGCCAGGGCGCTTCCATTGCATGGACTCTTTTTTAGTATCTGGATCCCAGTGGTGAAGCCAAGTTTCATCTCCTGTTACAAGACGAGTGTGAAAGTCTTCTGGATTGGCATTGTACACTTCCAGAAGTTCTTGACTTGACTCCACCCTTTGCTGACGATCTTGCATGTTCAGGTTTCTGGGTACCCACCTGGCAGATACTTTTCATGCCTAAATGTTCATGGATTATAGTGGAAACACTTCCATTAGAAATACCACATTCTGAAGCAAGTTCGGCAACTTTGATTCGGCGATTGTTTAGCACAAGTCTCTCAACACGGTCGATCATCTCCTGGCAGATGACATCAGCAGGGCGACCTGGCCTTGGGTCATCTTCTAAGGAGTCTCGCCCACGTTTAAATTCTGCTGACCACTTTGCCACTGTGGAATACTTTGGGCTACTATCACCATACACATCAGCCATGCGCCGATGGATTTCTTTGGCCTTTGCACCCTCCATAGTGAGGAACTTTATGACTGCTCTGAACTCAATATTCTGACTTTCCATTTTTGCCTATGGGTACAGGTTTTCAAAAACAAATAAGAGCAAAAAATGTACGTGTTGACTGAACGGCTGTTATCATTCAACTGACAAAGGTTTACACTGCACAAAAATGAAAAAAGAAATCTTGAATTGTATAGAAAAATACCGAGTTCTACGAACTTATTGAACTACCCTCGTAATTGATTTTTTAAGCATAATTGTTTTTGATATGTGTTCCTGTATTGTTAGTTATTCCAATCAATAATTTCCAAATAAATGAATAACGTCACTGTACTATGGAACGCCTTTACTGCCTCTTGGTGACTGCCTTCTTGCTGTTGTGTCAACTATTCGTTATATCTTGTGCTTTCATCATTATATCCTGTGCTTTAACAAATATATTGGATGCAGTTGATATTATGTTATGTATACATACCATTATATCACAGGCAAACGTCATTGTATCCTGGGCTTTAATCATTATATTGGATGCAGTTGATATTATAAAATGTATAGATACCGTTATATCATAGGCAAACGTCATTGTATCCTGTGCTTTAATCATTATATTGGATGCAGTTGATATTATAAAATGTATAGATACCGTTATATCACAGGCAAACGTCATTGTATCCTGTGCTTTGATCATTATATTGGAAGCAGTTGATATTATATTATGTATAGATACCGTTATATCATAGGCAAACGGCATTGTATCCTGTGCTTTTATCATTATATTGGAAGCAGTTGATATTATATTACGTATACAAACCATTATACCATAGGCAAACGTCATTGTATCCTGTGCTTTTATCATTATATTGGAAGCAGTTGATATTATATTACGTATACAAACCATTATATCATAGGCAAACGTCATTGTATCCTGTGCTTTGATCATTATATTGGATGCAGTTGATACTATATTACGTATACAAACCATTATATCATAGGCAAACGTCATTGTATCCTGTGCTTTTATCATTATATTGGAAGCAGTTGATATTATATTACGTATACAAACCATTATATCATAGGCAAACGTCATTGTATCCTGTGCTTTGATCATTATATTGGATGCAGTTGATATTATAGTACGTATACAAACCATTATATCATAGGCAAACGTCACTATATCCTGTGCTTTCATCATTATATTGGATGCAGTTGATATTATGTTATGTACTAATAGTAGTCTGGCATGGGCAAACGTCTTTGCATCCTGTGATGTCATCATTATGTTGGGTGTAATTGACATTATTTTATGGAAAAACATCACTGTATCATATGATTCCATCATTATTTTGGACGCTGTCAATATTAAATTATGGATACATACAAGTCTATCATGGACAAGATCATTGTATCCTGTATTTTATCATTATATCAAACGTACATATTGTTATATCATGGAAAGCTTCACTGTTCTGCGTGATTTCAAAATTATATCCTGTGTATGGTGGCATATTTCTGCCACGAGATAGCTAGATAGCTGTCGCGATAATTAAAACAATATCGTAATAACTTTAAATTTTCTGAAAACTTTATCTTGATAGTTTTAAGTTTCCCGGAAATATTATTGCGATAATTTAGAATAAATATCTCATTTATTTTGCGTTTGTGCTCAGATCTGCCATGAGATAGCTAGATAGCTACCGCGATGATTTCAGAAATTATCGCGAAAGCTCTAAGCTTCCTGAAAAGATTATTTAGATAATCTATAGTTTCCTGGAAATATTATTGCGATCATTTAAATTATTTAAATTAATTTAAATTAAATCATTTAAATTATTTTCTCGATAGTTCCGCCATTTTTATTCATCTATAAATAGATGTCTGTAGTTTGGAATACATTTGTTATCATTGTGTGTGTTTCTGCTTATAGATGAGTGGACGGTTCTGGATGTTTCCAAGGGCCGTGAAATTAATAATGTAGCAAGATCACGTGAAACTACTTATATACTGAGATCTATCCAACTCATTTGTTTTTAAATTATTTCTTCCGAATTCGATATAACAAGTGAAAAACACTCAACTAGGGAGGAAACTATCTATTTCAGCAAATAAATAATAGCACTACTACTGCTGCTACTTCTCTTACTAACATGAACATCCCGCATTCGTTTTGGTTCATTCCGGTGTTTAGGCCCATTCCGGTATTCATAGCGGAAATATCGAAATAATAATTTAAATCATCGCAATAATATTTGCAGAAAACTTTATCAAGATAATATTTTCAGGAAGTTTCAGGTATTTTTTCGATAGTTTCTGAAATTATCGCGATAGCTATCTAGCTACTTCATGGCAGCTCTGTATGGAAGTGTATTGGTAACCCCCCCCCCCCCCGCCCCTTATATTTTTTTCACAACTTAAATTTATGTAGAGAAACATAATAATAACATGATATGGTGACAAAATTTTGTCGACAAATCGTGATAAGTCAATATGATAATGTTATAACATATCATATTCGCTACATATCTGTATATTGTTTACGAAATATTTGATCGTGTATGACATTTTCTTTACTGCGTAGAATTTTTATCACGCTATATTTTTATACCCTATACCAGTAGGTTTTTTCGTGCACTTCAAAGAGTTATTTCATTGTCGCACACCATTTTGTCGTCATAATATCTATTGGCTGGAATAAGTCACGTCACATGGGCCATTGAAGGGAAAACTTGGCTGAACAAAATAGGTTAAAAAACAATTAAAAGACACGGGGTTTTCAGTCACCATAACGGAAAGAAAAAATTCTAGCACACATGCTCAGCCTTGCTTTGAAATACATATATACAATTTTTTATGAACAAGTGGGCCGAATGATTATCCCTTTCTCAAAACTAAGTTGTAAAAATGTACGTGTACCCTCTCGTGTTTGCTACAATGTGTACAAATAAACATACCGAACCGGTGTACCGGTTTATCTTGAATCCTGGGTAGCTTGCCCCTCCCCACTCCCCACACGGGGAGTGAAGCTGCCTTTCTGCATTTGTCTCCCCTCCGGGATGAAGATACCCCGGGGTATGCCCTTCACCCTGGGCAGCTTGCCCCCAACCCCAGGGTGTGAAGATACCCTGGCCTGGGGAGCTTGCCCCCCATTCCAGAACACCTGACAGAACTTAATGCAGAAAGAAAAAAAAATAATGAAAAACATACATTAGTACTGTTCTGATAATTGAGCGTTATAAATTTGTTATAAAAAATAAATATTGTTTTGAACTGAGTTTGCGAGGTTTTCCTGTGGGTGGGGCGTGGGGTGCGGGGCAAGCTGCCCAGGGTAGAGGGCAAGATATACCAGGTTACCTTGCCCCAGGGGGACAAGCTGCCCGGGTGGTGTGGGGGTGGGGGAAGATAAACTGTTACACCGGCTAAAACTTGATACTGACGAAGAGATAAACCATTTAACAGAGCTGAGCCACAACAAATGTACCGCAATAGATGAGACCGCTTGAATTACTTGGGGTACTGGGACACTTGCAGGATTTTCTCGCCGACACTAAGCATTCGGTCC
Organism: Anodontia alba; assembly: GCA_964016985.1. Taxonomy (NCBI): domain Eukaryota; kingdom Metazoa; phylum Mollusca; class Bivalvia; order Lucinida; family Lucinidae; genus Anodontia; species Anodontia alba. The sequence goes on from CAXHKG010000119.1 coordinate 17,945, forward strand.
CCCTGGTAGCCTCTTTTGATTGACAAATGATGTCAGTGTTCCGCTTTTCATTTTTGATCGTGCGTATAGCGATAAAACAATACAGATATCAAGATCTTTAACTTCAGTTCCGTAAAAAACGCAGCGTTGTTTCGTAAAACTATGTTGTAATGTGCAGTACAAAATATTCAAACAATACAGATTACCACATAATGTTGTCGTTTTTATATAACTACGAGAATATCTATAACGAAAAAAAAAATATAAAATGAAATAATGAACACGGGAAAACATTGTTTCTATCTAACTTTTATGGAAAACAGTATATAGTAAAATCTCGATATTTTTTCATTTCCATGACAAAAATATTGCCACGAGAAAAAAATATATGGGGGGTACCAATACGCTTCCATAGCTCTGGGCACAAACACAAAAAAAGCGAAATAGAATTTTTAAATTATATTTCCAGGAAACTTTAAACTATCCAGATAAAGATTTCAAAAAGCGTAAAACTATCTCGATATTTCTTTAGATTATCGCGATAGCTATCTAGCTATCTCGTGGCAAATATATGCCACCATACAATTCAGCTGGCAATAATAAATTATGTTTGCCATTGACATAATGGCGGCTACCCATCGCATAATGATGACATGTTGTTTGCTTAAGACATAATGATGGCAGCCCAGGACATAACAATGTTTGACCAGGATATAATGATGACTTGGCATAACAACATTTATACACGCACAAAGAGACAGTAAAGTGGCACCGTACAATGATGATTTCCAAAGATATAACGATAAATATGGAAAACATAATACCGTTTCCCCAGAATATAGTGGTGCCTGTTCCGACATAATAGGATTTGCCCAGAACATAATGAAGTTTTTTCCAGGATAAAACGAAATTTGTCTGTAATATAACGGTACGTTTACACAACTTATTGTCATGTATACCCAACATGATTATAAAATCACAGGACACAATAATGTCTGCACATGATACAATCATATTTATGCATAGTACAATAGTATGTGCTACCGACATCATGATGAAATGACAAGATATAATAATGTCTACCCTTGATATAATCCTGTGCATGAATAATAAAATATTACTTGTATCCGGCATCAAGAAAAAATCACAGGATACAATGGTGTTCGCCTATTATATAATGGTTTGTATACATGATATAATATCAGCTGCATCCAATATAATGATCAAAGCACATGATACAATGACGTTTGCCTATGATATTATGGTATGTATACATAATATAATATCAACTGCATCCAATATAATGATTAAAGCACAGGATACAATGACGTTTCCTATGATATAAAGGTATGTATACATAATATAATATCAACTGCTTCCAATATAATTTTAAAAGCACAGGATATAATGATGAAAGCACAAGATATAACGAAGAGTTGACACAATAGCATGAAAGCAGTCACCAGGAGGCAGTAAAGGCGTTCCATATAGATGGCCAGGAAGAGCCATAGGTAATGTAACTTGTACCCTTTATGTAAGAAAAAGGCTAACATTTTGTCAACATTTTCTTTTGATCGAAACTAGCCAATCTGGCTCAGCAAATTTGACACTTCCGCTGTTTTCAGTTTGGTGTGTTCATTACTCTCAATGCTCATTTACGCCGGAGCCCGGCGTATCTATTTGAGGTCGTTTTTGTAAAATATGTATGCATTCGGAGAACATCGGTTTTCTTCCAGTTTTATGGGGTTCTTAGTGGGGTTATATATAACTATTCACCCCCAATTTTTTTTATTGTTATTATTATTCAAAGTCACACTTTTGCAGCAGAGAACTGTGCTATTTGTAACATAGTGAAATAAAAAAAATGGGAAGTACTGTGTAGAATGAATGTAGCAATGTGTGTTTTGCTCATTTAAAAGAGAAATAAGCAGTTTTCCCGTAGGAGCCCCAATTTGACCATTCGACCTGAAATGAGCTCGTTGCTGTCAATATTCGAACACGTTTGAATTCATTCATTTCGTTTTTTGTTTTTTGTTGTTTTTTTTTTCGTCGTACTACAAAGAAGAAACAAAAGATATTTTTCTTTGTTTACGATTGGAAATATGCATTCTCAAATCCAACGGATTATAAGCTGGTTTAATAATACAGTTTAATTTGATATTCATCCATGGAAAGATTTGGGCCGAAAGAAAACGTTATGAGTGGAGAAAAGAACAAAACACTGCTACATAGAATAGAATAAAAAAGAATAGTATTTTATTTACTGCACAATACCCTATAAGGGATAAAGGCAAGCAAATACAAACATGACATAATACATTATACAATGATATGAAAGTCATTTTATCATCTTTTGATTGAAAAAAGAGGAACAAAATGTGCATACATATACATATATATATAGCCTTTATGACATGTTATGATATATTACATTCGCTTACAAATAATCCAATGGATTTCAAAATAGTATCGTCTGTAGATGCCATTAGTTTGATGAACTGCTCTTTTTTTAGACTCAAATGAATTTTTTTTTTAGAACAGCCACGTTTTGAAACATTTTATTTCGCAGATCTTTCTAATACTAAATGCTAGGGCCCACTCTATGTAGCAGTCAAAATTAGAGTATCGCCCTCTACTCCCATTCCCCCTTATAGATGATTTCGGATATAGTATGTTCGGCCTAGGCTATGGATGGCGACATGTAAGTATGTATGCGGGCTAGAAAACAGACGATCATAGTTTATTTTTTATTTTTTTTTACATAGCTCTGATAACGTCTATAATGTTTTTATCATTGAGTATTGCGATAATTAATATAATTACAACCTTTCATAAATTATAACATTTTTAACTATACTACGATCTATAGGGAGCTAAGTAGTGCATGATAGATTAGTTTCCCGGCGTATTGATGCTTTGCATCAATGTTTTCTTGTTCCTTTTCGTATTGTAGTTGCTTTTGTTTAATCATTACTCCAGTGCAGCGGGTCCTATGGTACTTTTAGAATTGCGTAAACACAGCTCCACATGTGAAGTGTATCAGATAACTTTTGCTTATTTCTCCTCGAAGTAGAACCCTGTGTATAATTGTCAGCAGACGACATTGAAATATTTTTCCCAGAAAACAGGTTCTGACAACATGCAAATTGTGTCCACTGGAAACGAGTTGCATGAAATGCCAAAACCTGTTTTCTGTGGAAAATTAGAAAAATATCAATGTGTCGTCTATTGAATTGGACCAGAGTGTGGTAAAGATGAATGCAGGCGTCACATTGTTCTGAAATTGACACCAGATGGAGCGAATATGGAATTTTGAATTTCGCGCGAAGATGGCCCCGAATGTGGTCAACAGCTGAAGCAAGTACGATGCCTACAGAAGGTCACGCGATGGCACTCGAACCATGCACGAAGGCAACACCAGACGAGAAGTTTTATTAAGTAGTTTACCAGTAGGCCAAGCCGGTCGCGGTGGCTCAGTTGGATGCGCGTCCGACTGGAGACCAGGAGGTCGCGGGTTCGACCCCGCCGAGGTCGGCAACATTCTGTCGTGGATATTGATCAGGAAATATTTTCTTCGGTCATTCTCTCCCTTCCGCTGATTCAAGAAGAGCAATTGTCAGTTTCTGGCGAAAGAATGTGCACAATACTGGTTAACCACTTACAGGACTAAGCCTGCCCACTAAACGTGTGGTTAGGTGAACTGACCGCGCTCGACATGACCCATTGGACTGACTTGGCCGTAAAACCTCAACACACACAAAAATCCGCAGGCCATACGATGGCTACACGACGTCGTATTGAGAGTACGATGAGTTCTAACTAGGTCACGAAAGCGTCACGTGACCTCCCGATGGTATAAAACCTTCGGCCGAACGTGGGAAATTCAATGTGGGCTGGGTGGCCTAGTGGTTAGCGCACTCGACTTTCAAGCGGGATATCGTGGGTTCGAATCCCGCTCGTGTCTAGACAATTTTCAGACCATTAGTGCGCCTAGCTCATACTCGACGTGCCCTGGGTTGAGTATAAAGTGGACAGGGCGGCGCTTGGTGACAGACAGCGGCACCAAGTGTGCATGGGTGATCCATGAAAGCAAGGTTGTACAAATACATGTATATCATAGCAATCGCCGCTGCCTCTATGTGCCTCGGGTGCCTGGTAGCGTTAAAAATCCGCACAACAACAACAACAACAACAAATTCAATGGGTGAGGTAACCTAGTTAGAAATTGTAAGTAGGCCCGTTTTAAGCCAAACCAGGAGTCCAGTGAAACTAATCCGGATTTTCCGGCGCTGCCTCTATGTGACTCAGTTGCCTGGTAGCGTTAAAAATCTGATCAGTCAGTCAGGTAGTCAGTCAGGGAAATTCAATTGCTTTGGGAGTCTCTGCTCTGTATAGTTCCTCAGGACAGACTGAAGAAGATCTATCTATTCAGATTTTTAACGCTACCAGGCAACTGTCACATAGAGGCAGCGCCTGACTGAAGAAGGTGTTCTGAGGCTGGCCTTTTATACGTCCATGATCAAGAAATCTGACTGGCTGAAAATTTGAAGTGGGCGTGGCATCTTAATTTATTCAGCATGGCAAAGGTTAAAGGTTAGCATGAGAATAAGACTATACACAACTGTCTGCTGCAGCAGATCGGTCACCGATAAAATCCGCCTGTAGTGGCAGAATCGTGGCTTGCGCAGATGCCAGTTTAATTAATGCTAAACATGTTAAATAGTAGCTAGATTAAAATAAATCAGCAATAAAAATCATGGCAAAAAAGGCATGGAATCAAACTAAACTGCAATATTCAATGAGACGCGTAATAGCCAAGACAACTCGTATTTTCGTATGCAGCCGACAGGCCTCCCAGCCTGTCACAAATAAATAATGAATTGTATCATCTACAAATAAAGTGTTCGAAAAGATTTGCGAACGCACTGTATACTCGACAATCACGGGATTTACCTGTACAAAACCAGTACGAAACGGACGACTATTCATTACTGTGCATCGTGTATACATATTCTTGAAATCCACAAACCGGTTCTTTTGCAATTTCGATTGTTTTCAGGTGTAGAAACAGACACTTCGTTGAAAATGGTTAGAAAACGAAAAAAAAAAATGTTGCTGAAAACAAGGGTTATATAAAAGCCTGCTGTAAGTTGGGATTTATATAGTGTCAAAAGCATACGTGATGAGACATGCGTTGTTTATGGGGACAGACAAATGTCATTTTCCACTGTTTATAGGTGGTTTACAAAATTCAGTTCCGGTCAGGAATCAATCAAAGATGCCCTGTATTCAGGAAGAACCAGGTCTGCAGTTATCTAATCTACCTAACATTAATAAGATTAAGTCCATTATTGAGGAAGATGCGCGTTTCGCTGTCAGACAGCGGGCACAAAGGACAAACGGGTTTAGCATTTGTCCACTTCATTCTGAAGAAAATTCTTAAGGCTACGAAGATAAATCTTCCTGGATACCCCATTTGTTCACATATGAGCACGAACGTACTGGTATCAACTCAACTACTGAAGAAGTACCCAAAATATCAGAAAATAATGTTTGATAGTTTCATAACTGGTGATGAGACATGGGTCCATTTTTATGAGCCCAGGCGGAAAATTGAGGTCTGCAGTTCACCAATTTCTTATGAGGGTATCCAAAGATGATTTCAAAATTGTTTCAAAAATTTGATTAGAATATTGAAAGGACGTGTTCTGGCTAAAGGGGAAAAACTTTTAATTAGTATCTCGGAGAAAATGTGTCATTCTTTAAAACCGTCCGAAAAGACGTTCCACAAAACTAGGGTGGCATACCTGAAAGAATTCTTCGTTCATCAACGGTGGGCAAAAAACCGGAGAACCCGTGAAAAACCACCTGACCATCCGGAAGTAGAACTTGGCTTTCCCACATGTGACCCGAGCGAGGCTCGGACCACGGCTGTGAGAAACCTAATAGATTAAGAGTCAACTCTCATATCCGCTAGGCTACGTGAGGGGCCGCACATGAGGTACATGTAAAATACAGATACTGTCATAAACATTGTTTACTTGATTGTTTTGATCGATTACGGAGGAATAATTCACAATTGTTCTAAGGCTTGCACGTAAAAAACACAAGTGTTCCAAGGCCTGCGTGTGAAGAAAAAAAAAAAAACGAATGAGCGAAGCGAATGAATTTCTTACAAGCAAACCTTAAAACATGAGTGAATTATTTCTCCGTAATCGATCAAAACAACCAAATAAACTGTTTATTACATTTTCATTCATGTTTTACCTATGAATTTTCACAATCAGCGTTATGATTTCCTACCAAAATAGTTCCAGTCAGTGCATGAATTCCAAGAAGCTTGATTTAACTTGAAAATCATTCCCATCTTGTTTTCACTTTAATGTAAAATTATCCTGTGCTTGACAGACTCAAAAACGTCACAAAAGTTGAACTTGATTATCAAGAAAATCATACTTTATATTTGTGCTGCAGGTCTTTCCTCAAAAACGCCAACTGGACGTGAAAATTGCAATCTGATTTCCATGATTTTTTTTAATTTTCCGCGAAGCGTCAACAATTGTTATTGTAATTACCAACAACGTCAACAGCATCGCCTAGCAATTATGGTGTCAAAACGTTCGAAATAAAATAATTCACTCGGTGAATAATTAAGAAGTAGGTTAGCTCCAGCAGTGATTTGTAGAGTAATAAATCACTGTTTGGAGGTCAGTTGTAAAATAGATCAGATCGCGAGGTTACCGACAATTTACCGACATTTATAATCATTTTTTGATGGGGGTGTTGTGTTTAATTTTGTGTTTAATTGGTTAAAAAAATCAACTTTTTTTTTTTTTATTTATACATATATTTTGAATTTTATGCTATGTCTCAAACAGAGTCATCATTGAATACCGGGACATGTGGATCCCGATACCGGGACTTTGACAAAATGCTGCAACATCAGGGTCTACACTGTGCCACTATTATATATATATATATATATTCAACGATATATATATTGAATTTTATGCTATGTCTCACACAGAGTCATCATTGAATACCGGGACATGTGGATCCCGATACCGGGACTTTGACAAAATGCTGCAACATCAGCAACTGATATTTTTTTATATGTTTATAATTACTTTATAGGTTGGAGCACTGCCTCTAATCGGATGTTTAATTAATTAAAATCAATTACATAATTTTGATATTATGTCATGTCACACACGGAGACCGCAATGAAAACCGGGACATGTGAACCTCGATACCGGGTATTTGACAGAATGCCACAACATCAGCAACTGACATATTTTTATAATTTTATATTTTTTTCATAGATTTGAGCATTGCCTTTCATAGGGTGTTTAATTTATTAAAATCGATCGCGTAGTTTTGATGTTATGCCCTGTCAAATACGTATGCCCCTATGGATACCGGGACAAGTGAATCTCGATACCGGGACTTTGACAACATCCTGCAACATCAGCAACAAATATTTTTTTAATCAAATATCAGTGTTATGTAGATTAGATTATTGTCGTTAATTTGGTGTTTAAATTATTAAAATCTACCAAGTACCTTTGATGTTATGCTGTGTCAAACACATAAACCTCTATGAATACCGGTGTAACAGTTTATCTTGCCCCCCCTGGGCAGCTTGCCCCCCCCCCCCCCCCCCCCCGGGGTATCTTGCCCCCCACCCTGGGCAGCTTGCCCCCCACCCCAGAAAACCTGGAAAACTCAATTCAAAATGATATTTATTTTTTTTTTTTTATAACAAATGTATATCACACAATTATCAGAACAGTAGTAATGTATGTTTTTCATTATTTTTCTCTTTATGGGAGAAGGTTGGGGCTAAGATACTGTAGCCTTAGCATTTTCCTCCCAAACTCAGAAGTCCTTGCAGAGACAATTCAGAAAGATATTTTATCACTTTTGATAGAATTTCCCATTGAACAGGTCATTAGAGATTTTCCAGTATTTGATACAACTATCTTCTAACACGAAGGGGTGGGGGGTAAGATACCCTGTCCTGGGCAGCTTGCCCTCCCCCCCCTCCTCCCCCCCCCGCTCCCCCACCCCTGGAAACTTGGCAAACTCTGATCTTAAAAGCTATTTAATCATTTTAAACTTATAATTCTAATGCACAGACATTAGAATGGTAGTAGTACCTGCTTTTACCTATTTTTTTTACTTTACGGGAAGGGATTGGGGCCAAAATACTGTGGCCCAAGAAGTTTCTTCCCAAGCTTAGAAAATCTGTAAACAAAATTAAATTTTGACTGTTACGTTTATCTTTTATAAAACAATTTCCCATTTAACAGGTCATTTGAATAGTTCTGTTACTTTTTATAACTTATCTTTCTTCAGATAGGCAAGGGTGTGGGCTAAGATACCCTGGCCTGGGCAGCTTGCCCCCCGGGGGTGAAGATACTCTGGCCTGGGCAGCTTGCCCCCCACCCCTGGAAACTTGGCAAACTCCGATCTGAAAAGCTATTTAATCATTTTAAACTTATAATTCTAATGCACAGACATTAGAATGGTAGTAGTACCTGCTTTTACCTACTTTTTCACTTTACGGAAAGGGATTGAGGCTAGAATACTGTGGCTCAAGAATGTTCCTCCCAAGCTTAGAAAATCTTGTAAACAAAATTATATTTAGACTGTTACTTTTACCTTTTTAAAACAATTTCCCATTTAACAGATCGTTGAATATTTCTATTACTTTTTATTATCTATCTTTCTTCAGATAGGCTGGGGTGGTGGGTAAGATACCCTGGCCTGGGCAGCTTGCCCCCCCCCCCCACCCCGCCCCCGGGGGTGAAGATACCCTGGCCTGGGCAGCTTGCCCCCCATTCCTGGAAACTTGGCAAACTCCAATCTGAAAAGCTATTTAATCATTTACAACTTAAAATTCTAATGCACAGACATTAGAATGGTAGTAGTACCTACTTTTACCTATTTTACACTATACTGGAAGGGATTGAGGCCAAATTACTGTGTCCCAAGAAGTTTGCTCCCAAGCTCAGAAAATCTTGTAAACAAAATTAAAGTTCAGAATGTTATTTTTATCCTTTTAAAACAATTTCCCATTTAACAGGTCATTTTCTATTACTTTTTATTACCTATCTTTTTTTCAGATAGGCTGGGGTGGGGTAAGATACCCTGGCCTGGGCAGCTTGCCCCCGGGACTGAAGATACCCTGGCCTGGGCAGCTTGCCCCGCACCCCTGGAAACTTGGCAAACTCCAATCTGAAAAGCTATTTAATCATTTACAATTTAAAATTCTAATGCACAGACATTAGAATGGTAGTAGTACCTGCTTTTACCTATTTTTTCACTTTATGGGAAGGGATTGAGGCCAAATTACTGTGTCACAAGAAGTTTCCTCCCAAGCTCAGAAAATCTTGTAAACAAAATTAAAGTTCAGATTGTTATTTTTTCCTTTTAAAACAATTTCCCATTTAACAGGTCATTTGAATATTTCTATTACTTTTTATTATCTTTCTTTTTTCAGATAGGCTGGGGTGAGGTGTAAGATACAGTGGCCTGGTCAGCTTGCCCCCCACCCCTGGAAACTTGGTAAACTCCAATCTGGAAAGCTATTTAATCATTTACAACTTGAAATTTTAATGCACAGACATTAGAATGGTAGTAGTGCCTGCTTTTACCTATTTTTTTTTACTTTATGGGAAGGGATTGAGGCCAAATAAGTTTGCTCCCAAGCTAAGAAAATCTTGTAAACAAAATTAAACTTCAGAATGTTACTTTTATCTTTTTAAAACAATTTCCCATTTATCAGGTCATTTGAATATTTCTATTACTTTTTGTTATCTATCTTTCTTCAGATTGGCTGGGGACGGGGTTAAGATACCCTGGCCTGGACAGCTTGCCCACCGGGGGTGAAGATACCCTGGCCTGGGCAGCTTGTCCCCCACCCCTCAAAACTTGGCAAACTCTGATCTGAAAAGCTATTTAATCATTTTAAACTTATAATTCTAATGCACAGACATAAGAATGGTAGTAGTACCTGCTTTTACCTATTTTTTCACTTTATGAAAAGGGATTGAGGCCAAAATACTGTGGCTCAAGAAGTTTCCTCCCAAGCTAAGAAAATCTTGTAAACAAAATTAAAGTTCAGAATGTTATTTTTACCTTTTTAAAACATTATCCCATTTATCAGGTCATTTGAATATTTCTATTACTTTTTATAGTCTATCTTTCTTCAGATTGGCAGGGTGTGGGGGGTGTGGGGGTAAGATACCCTGGCCTAGGCAGCTTGCCCCCCGGGGGTGAAGATACCCTTGCCTGGGCAGCTTGTCCCCTACCCCTGGAAACTTGGCAAACTCTGATCTGAAAAGCTTTTTAAACATTTAAACTTATAATTCTAATGCACAGACATTAGAATGGTAGTAGTACCTGCTTTTACCTATTTTTTCACTTTATGGAAAGTGATTGAGGCCAAAATACTGTGGCTCAAGAAGTTTCCTCCCAATCTTAGAAAATCTTGTAAACAAAATTAAAGTTCAGAATGGTATTTTTTACCATTTTAAAACAATATCCCATTTATCAGGTCATTTGAATATTTCTATTACTTTTTATAGTCTATCTTTCTTCAGATTGGCAGGGGTGTGGGGGTGTGGGGGTAAGATACCCTCGCCTGGGCAGCTTGCCCCCCACGCCTGGAAACTTGGCAAACTCTGATCTGAAAAGCTATTTAATCATTTTAACTTAAAATTCTAATGCACAGACATTAGAATGGTAGTATTACCTCCTTTTACCTACTTTTTCACTTTACGGGAAGGGATTGAGGCCAAATTACTGTGTCCCAAGAAGTTTGCTCCCAAGCTCAGAAAATCTTGTAAACAAAATTATTTAAAAGAAGAAAAAACTTACTGAAATGTGTAAGATTTTCTTGAGGCAGGGATCAGGCTGCCCAAGCCAGGGTATCTTCACCCCTGGGGGGGCAAGCTGCCCATTCCATGGTATCTTGCCCCCCACCCCTTCCTGTTTAGAGAAAAATGGTTAATGGTCGATATTATGAATATTCGAATGGCTGTTCAATAGGAAAGTCTATTCAGTGATAAAGTATCCTTTTGAAGAGTCTGTCAGGTTTTCTGGCATAGGTGCAAGCTTATAAGGCTCTCAATTTCCTCCAATCCAGTAAAAGATGCATATGTACATAAAAAATCAGTTTTGCCATGTTACTGTTATAAAGATTTTTATTTAAAAGTAGAAAAAACTTACTGAATTAAGTTGTGTAAGATTTTCTTGAGGCGGGGGGCAAGCTGTCCAAGCCAGGGTATCTTCACCCCGGGGCGGCAAGCTGCCCAGGCCATGGTATCTTACCCCCCCCTCCCCCCCCCCCCCCACACACCCCCTTCCTGTTTAGAGAAAAATGGTTAATGGTCGTTATTATGAATATTCAAATGACTGTTCAATAGGAAAGTCTATTCAGTGATAAACTATTTTTTCGAATGGAGTCTGTCATGTTTTCTGGCATAGATGCAAGCTTCTAAGGCTCTCAATTTCCTCCAATCCAGTAAAAGGTGCATATGTACATAAAAAAATCAGTTTTGCCATCTTCTGTTATAGGGATTTTTTATTTAAAAGAAGAAAAACTTACTGAATGAAGTTGTGTAAGATTTTCTTGATGCGGG
>CAXHKG010000120.1:0-53588 GCA_964016985.1 Anodontia alba
CAACCATGATTGGGTGAAAAACCATGAATGCAGTTTGCCGCAGAACATTCACGGTGTAACCTATGAAATCCCTAATATATATGGTCTGGTAACGCTGTAGGCCTGGATACCAACAAAAATACTCCATAAGAAACTTGCACACTCAATGCTACTTTTTATCTTCTTTTATTTATTTGCTTACTTTGTTGCCACGGCAAAGTTCCAGGCGGGTGGAAACAATTCCATGCTACACCAATTTAGTAAACAAAAGTAAACAAAACAATAACGTTTCCGCTTTCGTCAGCAGAAGACCATATAGGTACTACAGGGAAACAATTACTTGAAACATATGTATAGATACACAGCTAGCATTCAACATAAATCTGTAGCGGGCCGTTATCGGCCCGTCAGCTACCCTGACGGACCGATAACGGCCCGCTATAGATTTATGTAGAATGCTTACTGGGATAAATGCATTTTAACTTACTCCGAACTGTGCCATCATTACAACTCTCCAGTCCAAGTCGATTATTTCCTGACTATTCTGCTGTCATATAACTTGTGGGTGACATTACGAAAACTTGCCTATTCATATATATATGAAAATTTCACCTCCAAAAACTAAACATTTCAGATAAAAAACTCTGATTTTTTCATATTTCAGCTCAAAACATAGATTGTGGGTTCTCGTTAGAACCGCCTCAATGAGGCGGTTCTAACGAGTACCCGCACTCAAAACTTAACGAGTACCCGCAATATATGTTTTTGAGCAGAAATAAGAAAAATAATGTATACCCCTGTAAATCCTAGTTACCCCTGTAAACCATAGTTTTACTATATAAAAGTGGAGTTTAAGGGGGTCAAAATTATATAGGTTTGTTTTCGTGATGGGATATATAATTATTCTGCATCTGAAAAGATTTAGACACATGTATCGGAAAGACGTTTGTGCCAAAACTTGTGATATTATCGAGTCTTTCATAAACATACTTTGTAAGCAGTCGGCGTTACAGGTTTTCTTCTTTAATAGTGTTCACCGTTAACCTAAAAATGTCGAAAGCAAAGACCGTATTTTCGTAGCGCAAATTAAAAACAGGCTAGTATTAAAATTTGGGATATCAATATATATAATACTAGGAATTCTCTCCTCGTGTATATATATAAATCAATTATTTGATATGAGGTTTTGCAGATGATACCAACCTTTATATTATAGAAGACAAATGCGTCGAATGACGAAATCTGTTGGCCTCTGGCTTTTATTATATAAAGCGTATGCTTGGCTTCAAGCTGGCTTCTTTCTCTTAATCCCTTGAATAAAGGTTGCTTTATGTTTCTATCTTATTCTTTAAACGAAACTTAACACCTCCTGTCATCCTCCAGTCCTCCAGTATCAAATTGATAATTCTATTAAGTTACCATTCACGACCATCTAGAACTTGTTCTTGCTGACGATTTCGCAGGACAAGAATAGTTCAATTAAAGGCGTTGTGTTATATATATATATATATATATATATATATATATATATATATATATATATATATATATATATATATATATATATATATATATATATATATCTGTATATACTAATCTTATGCGTACACATAAAAAAACTCGATCGAAACTTACTGCAGACAATATACGTTTTCTGTATTAGACTTAAAAACCTATTGCAAGAATGTCTGTCCGAACCTGAATTTTATGGCGCTAATTTTGGGACAATTTACAGCAATTGTCACTCGCTACAAGAAGATCTATGTTCTGCGGCACATTCATCACGAAAACATACTTAAATATAATTTTGACCCCTTTAAACCCCACTTTTATATAGAAAAACTGGGGTTTACAGGGGTATACATTATTTTCCTTATTTCTGCTCAAAAACATAGATTGAGGTACTCGTTAGAACCGCCTCGATGAGGCGGTTCTAACGAGTACCCACAATCTATGTTTTGAGCAGTAACATGAAAAATATCAGAATTTTCTATCTGAAAATTTTCATTTTTTGGTGGTAAAATTTTCAGTATATTTGAATAGGCATGTTTTCGTAATGGTATACATGGCTTTAACCCAATTATGGTTGACTTAGCTTCCCTCCTTAACTGCACGACGGTTGGTCGGGACGCATACTAAATAATGACTCCTTCCTGCATCTGTTTCAGATTGTTGTCGCCTGACTATCAATGTCTGTGGTCGGGCCATCAGGGTCCTGTTTATGGTTTTCTTATGGTCTGACTTCAGTACGCCATTGGGGTCTTTGCTTTATTTCATCACAGTTCTTTTGATTATATGTGTTTCACCGTGATGTTTCACAGATAAGGTAGAGGACCCCTATGCGGGCCGAACATATTAATTTTGTAATTTGGAGCTGCATCAGATTTTAGGGTGAGGTTTCGCATGATTTAAACTGGCTAACCCGCCCCCACTCCTCACGCTCTCCCACAGTGGTTTTCCTACTGAATATTTAAAGGCCTTTTCTCTGTTACAGTTCTTCTTTGTTTGTACGTCGTTGGTTTGTATGTATTATGACAAACACTTCTCATTTTACCCACGGAAAATATCGTATGTGAAGCTGAGTAAGAGCTCTTTTCCTCCAGGAGAAACAAAGCAATTATCATTTTTTTATAATATAAAATTGGACATGGATTATGCCCAGATTACCTAGCTATTCACAGTGATGAATTATACGGCATCTTACATTCGCAACGTAACATCTAAAAATAACTTCAAAAATATAAATGAAGCTATTTAAGAAAATCCACACTTAGGCAGGGATGTTTTGCGACTGTCATTAACTCCTATATAAAAAACCTCCAGATTTGAACTTTATTTCGTCCTTTATAAATATATTTAATGCTGAGTATCCTCTCTTTCCAGTTTGTAATGAATCAAGAAGGGGTTATGATCTAAGAAAGTCGTAAAGCTTTATTCTGAGTTTCATAGGTGCACAAAACATATAATCTCTTTCGTAGTTTCGCCTAGTGCCCCATATGAATCGTTTGTCTATTATACTCTTCCAATAAGGAAAGCACTACCAACAGCAAAATGTGCATTTCTGGCCTTCCTAATGTTACAGATGTAATACTTATAAGCGATATAGAAGATTTAAAGTGAAATGTATATTTTACATCAATAAAACCATCATAGAATACATGTTTTAAATATTGTTTTTTCTGTTGCTTCTAGTAACAAACTAGCAAGTAGTCAATAGTAATTCGATCATATGACAGAACTAACAGTAATGACTCATGAAATAGCCCTAAGATTCACACTAGTACTGTCCATTTACAGATATGTTTTGTTTCCTCTTAACTAAGCTATTCTCCGTTTAGATATTCATTGAAAGGAAAAAGATGTCCAACAGCTTTTTAGACGTTATTTGAGCCTCTGTCAGAGAAAATATACTTCATTAGGTTGACTAGTCGATGTAATAAGTTCCCGTATGTACTCCAAAATATATAGTGAAAACTGGGGTTTGCAGGTGTCTATATCAGTTGGGGGAGTTTTAGAATCTTGCAGTTTTTAACCAGTTTTAAAGCTGTTTGTTACTTCTCTAGCAACCTTTTTACTGAATAAATCTGTCTAAATGTGCTCAATAATCAAATCTCCCATATTTCCCATGCATGTTATGTGTTTAAGATGTGATGGTTTACATAACTCTACAGCTATGGCAAAATACATACATCTTTATGTTAATATATGTTTTTGCAATGTTATAACGTATGCAAAACGACTATTCGCTGTCCTCCTTGTCACAAAGCATCCAGCGAAGATTCTAATCAGATACAACGCTGATGAGTTCTCTCTCTCTCTCTCTCTCTCTCTCTCTCTCTCTCTCTCTCTCTCTCTCTCTCTCTCTTGGCATATATGTTATAAGGTACATTTTCTCATGTTGAGATGGATATGTGGCACTCAACGTTATTAATAGTAATAATAACGACAATATTCATGGTATTGCTGCTTTACAAATCTGAACCCCAAATATGCGAGTATTGCCGTGCCAGGGAAACGTTTTTCAGATGTACTGTTCTATTATACAATGCTACACAAAGTGGTTTATATTTTTCAATTAAAAGTTGATTGAGTGACAGTTTATTTGACAGATTTTTAATTATGATAGAAATGTCATTTTACTAAGCTCATAATTACAATTCTTGAGCTCCAAACTGTCGTGCAATTTCTAATTATGCTGCGAACAAAATTTTCTTTTCTTGTGTTCTCGAATCCCTCAGGACCAGAGCTCCATACAGAACCAGACATACATACTGCATTTGATGCTTAAAACACGTGAAGAGCACTTATACGATTAGCGGACAATGAAAACCCAGATCAGACTGCGCATTCGCGCAGTCTGATCTGTGCCTTCGTTGTCCGCTAACAGAATCTATAGATACTGTAGTATATGTCGATGAGCAAAGAACGCTCAAGCCAGACTGCACGGATGCGCATGTTGATCTGGACCTACGTTGTCCGCAAATTACGTAAGACCCCTTTTTGTGCATTGCGCATCATTTGCCAAATCAAGACTGCAGAAATGAACAATGTGGCCAATACATGCTTAGATCATTCCCTTTTTTTTTTTTAATCAGCAATGTCCAAACCAGTATACACATTCGCCCTGTCTTTGCTGGACCTCCTATAAAATGCTGCCAGCGAAGAATGAAGGCCTAGACAGCGCGTGTGCACATTCCATTCTAGACCAGTTCATAATCGTATTTACCCCATATGTACGAGATAATACTGAGCAAACGGTGCAGACACAGATCATCTGCTTCTAAAATGAGAAATATGTTCATATTCTGCATTTTCGTCATCACGTTTAAAACACAGTCAAGCAGTCTAGATAGGGTTTCTGTTCTGTTTTATTTTAGTGCGTCTTGTTTTCCTATCCTGATACAAGCATTGCGGTCAGCTTACTTCAACAACTGTCCACTTTGTTTTCTGGTTCTCATCTGTGTGTGCTTTGTTTGTGTTTTGCTTGTATTATCATTATTTTTTTCTATGATTATCATTATTATACAACATTTGAACCCAAGGTGAAGTTTTGGTACCAGTTAAATCGATTTGAGCCAGCACATGACAGAACTAAGGCCCTCCCAGCGGGTGGGGGTATCTGTTCCCTTGTTCCCCTGAAACAATCGGCATTTTCCCTTGTTCCCCAAAATCAAAATCTTGGTTTTCTATGTTCCCTGTTCCCCCAAATTGCCTTTGTTCCCCTGTTCCTTTCAGTTTAAGACTTGTGTTCTCTTATTCCCCTGAAATAAACGGCCTTATTCCCCTATTACCCAAAACACCTGAGAGGGCCTCAAAACTTACAATAAGGCCTCTGTGACCAGGTAAGACTCAAATCAGCCTGTACATCCACTCAGTATGGTAAAGGTGCTCTTTTTTCCCTCTTCGGATAGCCCGGAGACTGTAAAAGGCACATGCGACCAGTGAAGACTCTTATCAGCCTGTGCGGATGCGCAGGCTGATCTGAGTCTTTGCTGGTCGCACTAGTCTTATTGTAGGTTTTGTCGTGCTCTGGCTCATTTACAACCCGTTCCCTTCGGTAGGGTTTACTACTGGCCGTTCTAAGGCGGTGGTTCTTGTGTTGGTTGGTTCTTTGTGTGGCCTTGTGGAAGCTTGCTGCGGGACATTTTCATGCTTTAGTCTGTTCATTGTCTTATTGCTATATTTAGCAGGTCCTGTCTAACATTGTCATTACGAAAACACGCCTATTCAAATAATATAGAAAATTTCACCACCAAAAACTGAAATTGTTCAGATAAAAATTCAGATATTTTTCATATTTCTGCTCAAAACATAGAGTGTGGGTACTCCTTAGAACCACCTCGCCGAGGCGGTTCTAATGAGTACCCACAATCTATGTTTTTGAGCAGAAAAATAAAGTATACCCCTGTAAAGCCCAGTTTTACTGAATAAAAGTGGGTTTAAGGAGGTCAAAATTATGTAGGTATGTTTTCGTGCTGTGATCACCTTGTTGGGGAAGAAGGAGCTGTTTTTTTTTTTTTTGTTTTTTTTTGTTTTTCTTTGGTTTGTGGTTTGTGTACTGTCTGTCATAGCTTGTTTGCTCTTCTTCTTGGTATCATTGGTAAGCCGTGTTCTGTGATCGTGCCGATTCCTGGAAATTATCTATACTACAGTAGAACTTCAATGGCTCGAACCCCGATGGCTCGTTTACCATGGATGAGAAGAACACATTCTTGAGTCCGCAGAGATTTCCTCTAAATACGATATACGGATAATTAAGGAATATTTTCTTATTTTATCTTGCAAATGTATGCTGTGTGCACACATTAGAATCGCCTCGATGAGGCGATTCTAATGAGTACACACAATATACGTTTATAATATAGAACACCGAAAAGATATCCCACGATTATGCCTCCGTATATGGCACGATTAGTAACCCTGGCTCGAACTACCGCTGCCTCGAACTAATTTTCATGGTCCCAAAGGGGTTCGAGCCATCGAAGTTTGACTGTATTTTTCATTGTCCACATAAAGAATGCTTTGATATATATAGTAAAACATACAGACCGTTTTCTAAGGAGACGATTTACATTCTAGAAAAAATACTATTTTTTTTCTGCTAACTTTGTTATCAGTGTACGGAGGGTTAACATATTCTGTCATTCTTAAGCTATAGAAGCTTACTTATATTATAACCCTTTAATCCCCGAATTTCTGAGGTGACTCTTCCCTTTTTGAATGTGGTCAGACCCATTGTTCCATAAAGGGGTATCAGTCAAAAATCGAAACAAAATAGTTAACTGTGTTGATTCTGATGAAATGGCTCATTTTGAGCCGTCTCATCAAGATCTACACTGTTTGCAAAACAATTTGTATGCTCTGCAGGGCCGAAATGGTAAAAAAATAACAGTATCAACTTATCAGATCCTCGGCAGTATAGAGTTTTGTAGGGTTGAGCATTATAGCAGTGTTGTCTCCTAACAACCAAAACAAGACGAGAAAAGACAATCTGACCTATTGCTCACGTCTAGACACAAAAGATCTGTTGCAATATAACCGGATAATTTTCTTGTCGTGTTAAATGATACTAACAACATCCGTGGATTGGCAAAAGATGCATTCCAATAAAATACAATTTCCTGTAATTGAAATTTAGAGATACCCCGCTCTTATTTGATTAGGGATATTTTATCACATCGTCTGCTTGAGGCAAAGAGCAAATGTTGTTTTGCTATGTGGCAAACGTTGTTGTGCATTATTTTTTTTCGAAAACGAGGGAAATTTACATGCACATTCTTTCAGTCTTTCAGCCCTGCAGACCAAACCAGGTACCTGTACATACAGTGGAGATCCTGTTCAACATTGGACATGTCCAATTCAATGATCGAAAAGTCCATTTCACAAACTTAGGGTGGAAAAGGGTTAAAGCAATAATGATATTTGTACCGTCCATGAAGCTCAAGATCTACTTATCACCGGCCTGTTCTCTGTAAACGCGTTTTATTTATTTATTTATTTTTTTTTTATTTATTTTTTTTTTTTATTTGGGTTTTACGGCCCTTTCAAGAATATTTCACTTATATCGAGCCGATCGTTCATCAAAGGTGGGCGAAAACCGGAGAACCCGGAGAAAAACCACCTGACTATCCGTAAGCAGAACTTGGCTTTCCCACATGTGACCCGAGCGAGGCTCGAACCACAGCGGTGAGAAACCTAATGGATTAAGAGTCAACTCTCTTATCCACTAGGCTACGGGGGCAATTTCATATACGGTTATATGTTAAACCTATAAAAAGGACAATAGCAAACTTTAGCCTTATATTATACAAAGGTGAAAAATGTAACTTTCTTTGTGCTTTCGTCTACACCAATGCCCTTCTGAAAAGTGGTCTACTCTCCTTTCTGAGTAATTATACATTTTGACCAATTTTGGCATCAAAACAGTTAAAAAGACTATAAAAGGACAGAACGTTTGGAACAAGGCAGTATGAGCATACATGTATGTTGAGCCATATCACGAAAACATACCTATATAATTTTGGCCTACTTAAAACTCACTTTTATATTATAAACTGGTGTTGACAGGGGTATACATTATTTTTCTTATTTCTGCTAAAAAACATAAAGTGTCGGTACTCGTTAGAACCGCCTTGCCGAGGCGGTTCTAACGAGCACCCACAATCTATGTTTTGAGCAGCACTATGAAAAATATCAGAGTTTTTTTGTCCGAAATGTTTTCAGTTTTTGGAGGTGAAATGTTCTATATATTTGAATATGCGTATTTTCGTAATGATACCGGTATCCTGTGTGACTTGGAAGTCTTTGACTAATAAGAAGCAGAGGATAAACAACAACAAACAAAAAAAAAAAAAAAAAAAAAAAAACTTAGTAATTCTGTTTATGCAATATAATAGAGGGATTTGTGATTCGGGGACTGAGAATTATACTAGTAATACAAACCCTTTTATCTGTTTATTTGTATTACATGTACAACGAAGTGTTCTTATCTTAATGTCTGGATACTTTGTTATGCCATGCTTGAATTAATTCTCTGAATGATTCAGTACGCCAAGCAAAAGGTCTCTGCTTTATCATTCATTAAAGGTTAGTTCTGATCTGTCAGTAAAGATAACCTTTTCTTTTAACCCTTAAAATGCCAAGAAAACCTGCATCTGAAAATGTCGCCTGTTTATGTCGTCTGCTGAATATTCTTGCAAACTTTTCAAATTTATTTCTGCATACAGGCAAACAGTGTGGACCCTGATCAGACTGCTCCTAGAGGAGCAGTCTGATCTGGGTCCACATTGTTTGCAAAAATGACTTTTAAAATCACAAGCAGATGACAAACAGACGACAATTGTTGTGACTGGCAGTTAAAGGGTTAAGCTAACAATATTTGCTTTAACCTTGAAGCGCTATGCACATACCCGAGTGTCTCTTTTACGAGGATCATTTGCTAAATACTGAAAACCCAGATATGCATACGTGTCCGCAAAAGCAGATAAGGCCAATATATTGCTGCTGCATATATCCATTGACTTATTTTGGCGGACAGTGAAGCACCTGATCAGACTGCTCGGATGTGTCAGAACTGTGATGGCTGAAATGCAAAAAAAAAAAAAAAAAAAAAAAAAAAAATACCGACCCTGACCATACTGCGCAATTTAGGAACAGTTGATCTGTGTATGTACTATTTATCTAGGAATTACCATTGTTTGCTTGTTTGTGTTGAGGTTTTACGGCCCAGTCAACCCAGTGGGGTCATGTCGAGCGCGGTCAGTTTACCTAGCCACACGTTTACTGGGCAGGCTTAGTCCTCTAAGCGGTTAACCAGTATTGTGCACATTCTTTCGCCAGGAATTACCATTGGTTCGATCATGACTGAACCTGAATAGACTGTGTTCGGCCGTGGTCTAGTCCTGTTTGAATACTAGCATTGCGGTCATCCGCTGTACGACTGCCCACTTTGCTTCCTTTTTAGTTTTCATGTCATATGTTCTGATGTTAGCATTTAGGTGCACAATATTTGAACCCTTGAGATTCGGTGCCAGTAAAATCGATAAACCACCCCCATCACGAAAACATGCCTATATAATGTTGCCCCCCTTAAACCTCACTTTTATATAATAAAACTGGGGTTTACAGAGGTATATATTATTTTTCTTATTTCTGCTCAAAAACATAGATTGTGGTACTCGTTAGAACCGCCTCGCCGAGGCGGTTCTAAGAGTACTCTCAATCTATGTTTTGAGCAGAAATATGAAAAATATCAGAATTTTTATCTGAACGTTTTCATTTTTTGGTGGTAAAATTTTCAGCATATTTGAATAGGCTTGTTTTCGTAATGCATCCCAATATTTTTACATGCATCGTATTCAACCTAACCACCGCACTGTGCGATTAGATTTTTTCAAATTACTCTGAAAACTCGTGGTTAAATAAATCTACCTACTCGTATACTAAGGGAATAAAAGATCAGCGGAAGCGGAGGACATCAAATAATGCTTATGCGATATGTTTCTGCTTTTTTTCTGATTTCTGAAAAGATATGCTATGGGTATCCATTTGAATTGCATCGACTTGCATTGACAAGTCGATGCAATTCAAATAGGTACTTTCAACATATGCATTTATTAGGAAGTACACAAAAAGTACACTCGCCGTAATCTGAAGATTTAATGTATTGCTTGACTGTGCGCTTATAGGAGATTAGGTCGAATACGGTACTACTGACTGTTCTAAGGCAATGGGTCTAATGTTTGTTCTCTGTGAGGCCCTGTGACGGCTCGCTTTGGAGCTTTTTCCATGTTTTGTCCCATTTTTTGCCTTGTTATTTTTAGAGTCCTGTCAGACATTGTAATCTCCTCGTTTTGGAAAAGGGAATTGATTGCTTTGCTTTTCGTTGGTTTATAGCGGGTAGACTGGTTCGTTGACTCCTCCGCTTGGTCTTATTGGTAGACTATGTTCTTTGATTACGGTTCTTCCTGAACACCATATTTCCTACTATCCATTGTTTGCATACATTTTCTTTTTGTTTAGATTGGCCTTCTCGCTTAATCACTCGATGGTATTATTTTATTTTTCTCAGGAATATTGCTATAACCAGGCTTAATTCAGGTTTTCTGAAAAAAAAAACAAACACGCTCAGTTACTGGTGCCATATTCCTTCGATTTATATCAGTAAAACAATATGAGCGAAGTGCATCAAACGTCCCTCACATAATAACAGAAAAAATTATGGTTCCGACGAGCTTGATGGTCGGCCAAATCTGACCAGGGTTTCTTCTGTTTGCCAATATATACTAGGGTTTTTAATGATTTTGTCGCTGAGAGTGGGCAACGACAGCCAATGCGCATGCGCAGTCTGATCTGGTCCTTCGTTGCCCGGAGATAGTGTAAAGCCAATTTTTCTACGTTGTGTATCATACGTAATGTCGTAAGTGTCTAATATTGAGGGAAAATGATAGCATTTGCAATCTCGTAAATTCGTATTTTATTAAGGAAGATCTTCCTTCATTATTACGACAAGGGTGTTTTAGACATCTTCTATCACGATAGAATAACATATCGGAAAATATTTACAGACCTTCTGCCGTCTAGCTAAGATTAATAGGATCAGTTAGAGCCAAAACTTCTGAAAACGCATCTGCGGACATGTGCGCCCAGCGAAGATTCAGATCAGCCTGCGCATTCGCGCAGTCTGATCAGAATCTTCGCTGGGCTAATTTTGGGTAACCAAGGATACAAAGTTTTTCCATGCATACCGCGAAGAGTCTGTTCAGATTACGTGGATGCGCAGGCTGATTTGAATCTTCGGTGGGCGTTCATGTAAGAAGGCACGTTTTCTCACGGGGGTCTTTTAGTTCTGACTGATCGCATTTTACACTACAGATGGCTAATATATGAGCAAAGGGCCCTTTGGGGTATATGCGGAGAGCGAATGAGCAGGTCCGACCGCGCATTTGTACCCTCGGATCAGGGCCTCCGCCACCTGCTTGCAGAATGATTTACCAGCTATTTCGTAATACGTGCGTCTATTCAAAAGTTTTAGCCTGACACATGTAGCCTAGGGATTTGTGTATAATCTTAATATTTCTGAATTACTCAAATAACTTTATGCATCTTAACGGTTTTGCGGAATTTAAATGTAAGGATTAAAGCGATTGTCTCAGTAAAACAGACAAAATATGAGTACAAAATAATACTAAAATGTTTGACGCTAGAAGACTCACAACAATTCCCATGAACGTTTGGTTGCAGTTTATTGTGAATTGTACATGTATCTATTTTATGCTACTTTCAAAAGGTGGACAAGGGAGTTTCAGTTTACATTTATAACTCAAGAAAATATTGTGATTCACTATCAGCCAGTTCTTAATAATAGGCGTAATAACGTCCATGAACTAGGGGAGACTACTGGTATCTAAATGTTTCTGTAGATAGTATAATTCATGTTTATTTACGTCTGTCTTAGCTTGTTGAAGAAGATTGCCCAAAATACGCACAGCCGGAATGAAAGAAAGACTAGTCACCTACACCTATGCCCTGCGAACTGAATATAACCGTGATCCTGAGGACTTAATAATGTGATGAAAACTGACTATACTTCGGACGTGCTGGTTGATATAAGCATTAGCTGTTCTTTGTTCGTATAAATCCGTAAACACTTTTCTTATGACACCAATTTTCAACGACCTTTTTTACTCAGCTGTCAGTTAGCTAAGCACTACATTAAGAATTATTGTCATTATGTCAATAAACATAACATTCTCGAGAAATTGCTTTGTAATAATGACTTGGAAGTAAATACATATATAAATGTCAAGTCTAACAATAAGGCAATATGGGTGGCGTCAAGCAGAAATGTATCTTTGGGGCATATGTGGACAGTGAAGAATCAGATCAACCTGCGCATTCGCACAGTCTGATTAGGGCCTTCGCTGTCCGCTAACAAAATCATTGGGCACCATATAACATATCATTGGAGAGCAAATTCCCGGATGATACTATGCGCGTGCGTGGGATGAACCTGAATCTGTGCATTTTGCGCATGCTCGAAGATAATTTTTTCCTTTGGCCTGGCCGATATTCTAAGGGATTACCGTAAGGGGACCGGATACACTAGGTATATTTCCCGCCGTTACAAGGGAGACAAACTTTATGACTTCCTTTCTGCTTTACTGAATCGAAATCCCTCTTGAAAAGCAGTTCACACTAAAAGGAAAGAATTTGCTCCGACGGGGAGCAAATTATTCTGTTTGGAACAAATCTCCTTTAGAAAGGGAGACACAACAATATTAACAGAAGTATCTCACTTGAAGGTGTATCACTTCTTTAGACATTACTAAACATGCCTATTCAAATATACTGAAATTTTTACCGCCAAAAAATGAAAATTTTCAGATGAAAAATTCTGATAATTTTCCTATTTCTGCTCAAAACATAGATTGTGGGTATTCGTTAGAACCGCCTTGCCGAGGAACAAATTTGGAATTTTGATGTAACCCCTGGGGGCAAGGCTGGGGGTGGGGGCTGGTGGGGGGGGGGGAGGGGGCGAAGAGTCCAAAATCCATTTTGTTCAAACATAGTCACGTTGCATGTCAAATCAAAGGTAGTAAAGAGTAAATTATAGTGGTGCTAAAATTTGTTCTAGGGGTCACCAGAGGTCAATAAATAAGATATTTGGTCCTTTTTTTAAATGTCACACAACTTCTCCTTGGCTTTTTGAGCTAGAATCTTGAAACTGACACAGGTAGTTGCCCTATGAATGAGGACTAAAGGACTGCATTGGGAATTTTGATGTGCGCGTAGATATGGCACTGGCGCGGGGATATGCGATGGTGCACCATCGACGTGCTCTAGTTCAACATCGTTTTGCCTTTCTTCTGAAAAGGTGTCTTCTCTAAGAGGTAAAAATGTACTCCCCTTCGTACAAATGGTTTGCTTTTAGAGTAGAGGCTTTTTTTTAGAAGGGGATTAACGCGCAGCACAGCCAACAGTAAGCCACGAAAGTTGCACCCCTTGTAGAAATGACGGAAAATCAATCTAGCCCCTAAAAATATGCTTATAATTGTAGACATGGAGTAGACAATGCTGAGTTGACCTGGTCGTGAATATCCATAAAACCATTCAATTCTGGTGTCTGTCAACTTGGTTCTACGTCCTTCTAAGATTTTGCAAACTTAAAATGCAATACAGAGAACTGACAAAATTCCAATAGTCTATCAAACTGAAGCGTAATGTTGAAAAAAGTACCTTCTGACATGTGTGCCCAATGAAGACTCAAATCAGCCTGTGCATCTACGCAGTGTGATCAGAGTCTTCGTTTTCTGCATGAAGAGAACTTACCCCTTGACTATCTAAAGCGCGCCCAGTGAAAATTGTGATCAGTCAGTGCAAAATGCGCAGGCTGATCTGAATTTTCGCTGGACACATATGTTCAAAGGCACTTATTCTTGCGTTGCAGTTCATTAAAATTAATTAAAAGGAGAGTGAGTTAAGATGTAGAAGATCCTACAACAAGGCCGAGGATCACGCAAAACCCTTGTTAGCCGCTTAATTTAAAGAATCACAGTTTCAAAACTGCATGCCGAAGGAATGAGAATGAGATACATCTAGCGATCATCCTTTTTTGCCTTATGCGAACAGGAAAGGACCAGATAAGTACGTGCGTTTATGCAGTTTGATCAAGGCCTTCTTTGGTTGACGGTATATTTCACAGAATCCTATCAGTCTAAAGGCGGGCAGGGAAATCCCTGATGCATCACGAAAACATGCCTATATAATTTTGACCCCCTTAAACCCCACTTTTATACAGTACAACTGGGGTTTACAGGGGTATACATTATTTTTCTTACTTGTGCTTAAAACATAGATTATGGGGACTCGTTAGAACCGCCTCGCCGAGGCGGTTCTAACGAGTCCCCATAATCTATGTTTTGAGCAGAAATATGAAAAATATCAGATTTTTTTATCTGAAAATTTTCATTTTTTTTGCTGGTAAAATTTTCAGTTTGTTTGAATAGGCGTGTTTTCGTAATGGGGACTACGCGCGTATAACCAAGTTCATCTGTACTTTCGTAGTCCGCATATGATTGTTTTGCCTTGCGCATGACTTAAGCCGGAACTGCAGTAATCGTATCTTCTGACATAAGCGCCAGGCGAAAATTCAGATCAGCCTGCGCATTCGCGCAGGCTGATCAGAATCTTCACTGGGCGCGTTTTTGATAACCAAAGTTTTCTCCATGCAGTCAGCAAAGGCTTTCCTTATGAAAACATACCTATTCAAATATACTGAAAATTTTACCACCAAAAAATGAAAATTTTCAGATAAAAAATTATGATATTTTTCACATTTCTGCTCAAAATATAGATTGTGGGTACTCGTAAGAATCGCTTCGACTAGGCGGTTTTAACGAGTACCCACAAATCTAAAGAGTACCCACATAAATAAAAAAAATAATGTTTACCCATGTAAACCACAGATTTACTATTTAAAAATAGGGTTTAAGGGGGTCAAAATTATATAGGCATGTTTTCATGATGTGATCAGACTACTCGGACGTGTAGGCTGATTTATGTCTTCGTTGGGCGCACGTGTCAGAAAGCATGATTTATCACGTTGCGACTCAAATCATCTCATGAAAGCAATTGCCAAATGTCTCCTCCAAAGTCGAAACAATATGTTTGTTTAATAGAGACAATTAAGGCAATGGATATTGTTTCAATGTAGAAGGTTTCTGCCAAAATGTTTTGCCTATCTTCTGCAAACGGATCTATTGTAAAAGGAAATAGTTAGCTCCTTTTTGTAGCAATTTTTTTCCTTTTAAAGTAAACCCTTTTTCAAATTAGGTGTGGTGTGCAGACTCGCGAAAGGGACGTCTCAGAAGTTGTCTTCCTTGGCAAAATCTACCAAGTGGTTTCAGTACCCTTATTTTCTTCATTTTATTATTTTTTATGACATTTGTCAATACAGATTCCAACCTGTTGTTTTTTTGAATATAAGGAAGAAAGCTTGCATTACGAAAACACGCCTATCAAAATATATAGAAAATTTCACCTCCAAAAACTGAAAATTTTCAGATAAAAATCTCTGATATTTTTCATATTTCTGCTCAAAACATAGATTGTGGGTACTCGTTAGAACCGCCTCGCTAGATTGTGGGTACTCGTTAGAACCGCTTCGGCGAGGCGGTTCTAACGAGTACTCACAATCTATGTTTTGAGCAAAAATAAGAAAAATAATGTATACCCCTGTAAACCCCAGTTTTACTCTATAAAAGTGGGCTTTAAGGGGGTCAAAATTATATAGGTATGTTTTCGTGATGAATAATCATACATACGCAGTGCAGTATTTAACAGTTGGACACAAAACATTAACATCCAAGACGAGTCTTCATTGCATGAGGAAACTTTGCTGTCTTGATTCCTGTGAAGATTTTGATCAGACTGCGATCTGAATTTTCCTCGTCACACACGAGAAGGTACATTTTCTGATGTCGCGGCTCAAGTCACTTATCTGTGTCGAAACATTTGCTTAATTGTTGAACTAGCTGTAAATGTACCAGAAAAATCAGCAGATAATGCCCTTTAACCGATTATAGACTGAATAAACTCTCCCACACAGTTAGGTATGTCAGGCTATATGATGTAGATATTCCTATAGAAAAAAATGGTTGAACTATTTACAAACAGTGAAAACCCTGATCCGATGCCGCGTTATGCGGCGTCTGATCTGGGTCTACACTGCTTCCTTGTTACCGTTTAGGGTACTGCACTGCTTGTTAGTATCGTTTAGGGGTCACCAGTCTTCAATGGGTTTAACTGATGTTTTATTTTAAGCAAAATGGATCCATCTCCAAGGGAGTTCACTCTGGCCTGAAAGTATTTGTTTTTCCATCCTTTTAAAAGGGTCTCTTATCTTTGCTATGTAAACAGAAGCATTTTCACCTTTTAATGGAATATGAGACAGAATTTGGTTATAAAACACATCAAAACAGATCGTTGCAGTAACAAAGATTACTAGAATTTACTAGAATTTAGAAACATACGAAAACGCTGGTTTAAATCTGCAAAACTGAAAATCCCTTTATAATGTAGATTTCTCCACTCTCCTGTTTTCATTATATTTGATCGGAAATGTCAGGAAACGTTTCTTTAGACATGTGCCCAGCGAAGATTCAGATCAGCCTGCGCATTAGCGCAGTCTGATAAGAATCTTCACTAATCCCATTTAAAATAGCCAAAGGACAGCGAAGACTGCACGGATGCGCAGGCTGATTTGAGTCTTTATTGGGCGCACATGTCAGAAGTACGTTCTCTCACGTTATAGCCCATAAATATTATAGAACATAATAGGATAGCATCTCAAACGTCATTTAAATGTGGTCACTGTCATGAGCCTGAGTCTATCCTTAACCCATCAACACATCCGATTGGTCCATTTCAAATAGAAGGGCTATCTGATTACGTTTTAATATTACCATGTTTTATTTTATTTATTTATTTTTTTTTTTTTAGAAATTGCTGCATTTAATGTAAAAGTGTAGAACCAGGTCAGACGCCGCATAATGTTTGCCAAACTCTTTCTTTTTTATGGGACTGTAGGCGAGTTATTGAAATTTTACTGTAATTTGAGGTTACATGAGACGGGTTACAACAACCGTTCAGAAGATGAAATATTGTTTGTGAAAAACACTCGCGAGTGTTCTACTTTATTGAACACAGCCCCATTATATACATTTTCCAAAGCACATGCTCCTCATCACGAAAAGCGCTCCTATATAGTTTTTACCCCCTTAAACCCGACTTTTATACAGTAAAACTGGGATTAACAGGGGTATACATTAATTTTCTTATTTCTGCTCAAAAAGGTAGATTGTGGGTACTCGTTAGAACCGCCTCGGCGAGGGGGGTCTAACAACTACTCACAATCTATGTTATGAGCAGAGCTATGAAAACTATCAGAATTTTTCATCTGAAAGTTTTCTCTTTTTTATGGTAAAATTCTCAGTATTATTTGAATAGGAGTGTTTTCGTAATGCTGGTGACTATCGACAATCAAAAACAATATGTATTAGTCCGACAATGCTGTAAGACGACCGAAATCACGACAATGCTGTAAGACGACCGAAATCATAGATATTGAGATCATTTGCAATTCTTCTACAGGACAAAACGATGTGAGAAAGACACGTTAACACAGAAACAATAAATATTAAAACATAGTTTATGGAGTTGAAAAGCATTCTACGAGCTGATGCTGCGATCATTACGAAAACACGCCTATTCAAATATATTGAAAATTTCACCACCAAAAACTGAAAGTTTTCAGATAACAATTCTGATATTTTTCATATTTCTGCTCAAAACATAGGTTGTGGGTACTCGTTAGAACCGCCTCGCCGAGGCGGTTCTAACGAGTACCCAAAATCTATGTTTTTGGGCAGAAATAAAAAAAAAATATGTATACCCATGTAAACCCCAGTTTTACTATATAAAAGTGGGATTCAAGGGAGTCAAAATTATATAGCTGTGTTTTCGTGATGATATTGGTGAATTATGTCCCGAGTTGGGATGTCAAAGGACGCGAGCTTGCGTGCTTTCTTTACCTCAGTGCGGGGGTAATATTCACCAATATCAAGGAAATAACCCTTTTATTATGTAACTATAAATATCCTGATTCATTTTCAGTTGTTTGTAGCCCTTAATTAGGCATTTTTTATTATATAAGATTCAGAGCCTGCAAATATGCGTGACAAATTTTGGCGTGACGCTATTTCCCTAAGACGTCACCAAACACAACGGTAACATTCGAAGCAGGGTATTGCCGGTGAACATGATAAAAAAAAAATCACTGGGCTGAAAACAACTCCAAGCCAGGTTATATAATACATTTGTTTAAGGGGCATATACAGTCCACCCCCTTTATACCGACACTCGATACAACAACAAAATTCGTTATAATGACAATTTGAATGTCACGAAACCTTCGCTCAAGAGGTGACGGTTAATGAGAAATTATGCAAAAACATTGCATAAAATCTTCTACCACATATGTTTTGGATCTTTGTTAGAATGGCCTCAGAGAGAGAGGCGATTCTAACAAATATCCAAACCATATGTTCTATGAGGAAATAAGAATAAAACAAGGTCTTTCTTATATATTATTTTGTACATTAAGGATTCTTTACAACAGCAAATTCATTATAATGGCCACATTTTTGGGAACAAATGCTGTCGTTGTAACGAAGGTTCACTGTATATACTTCAAGGAGTATAGTCAACTGTCAAAATAGTTTTGCCTCCTCTATACTAGATGTTTACTCCAAATGGTAAGAATTTGCTCTCCTTTGGAGCAAAGTGGAGAGCAAATTCTTTCCTCTTAGTGTAGACACATTTTCAGGTGCGCATGTTGCTTAGCAAGTTCGCTAATTACGTAAATTTGTGAAAAGGGCATATATTTACTTAAAGGGGTAGAGAAAACTGTCAGATAGATTTGCCCCCCCCCACCCCCCTCCCCCTTTCCTTGTAGAGCAGACACCTTTTAAGAAGGGACTTGGCTGGCTGGAAACAAACATGAAGTCATAAAACTTGTCTCTCTTTAAAACACAGGGCGAAAATATATTACGTGCATCATGCCCACTGAATACTAAAGTCACATGACTTATTTTCAGGTCTCTTCCACAGTACCAACCACGCCCACCACTACCACAGTGACAAGACCAAACGTACATGTAACAGTGACATCAAATGGTAAATGTAGCTTCGGGCATTTGCGACCAGCGAAGACCAGATCAGACTGCGCGAATACGCAGTCTGATCGAGGCCTTTGCTGTCCACAAACTGAATAATTGGATACTATAGAATGTTTCTATGGAGAGAAAATGCCCGAATGGATGCGATTTTGCGCGTGTGCAGGATGATGTCAAGCCGCACATTTTGCGCAGGTTAGAAGGCACTTTTTCGCTTGACACAGCCCAAATAAATTTCGCTGTGAGGAAATCGAAATGTCTCTTATTCCAACAATGAAGCTCTGGATCATATTGCGCAACCTTTCTATCTGTCCGGCCTTCACTAGTTCAGCCGCAAAGTGAGAACAAGTAACATAGGACACGTTCATCAGAAACTGCTTCCAAGCTGAATGATCATAGTTTACGCTGTCTGCTTATGCCTAGTTTACATTTGGCCTGCGATGAGCTTATGTGCCCGTAAGATGCCCGTTTCTCCCTTTTTATGCGGCCTCCGTACAGAGGCAACCAGCGGTCATACGATTATCTTACGGATTTATGGGCGCCGTAAGCTTTACGAGATTTTGTTTAACACCGCACTATGACAATTTTTAAAAAAAATCACAAGCCCGTAGCCCTTGGACACGTCGTATGTGGCATCGCACGATCCCCGCACGGGCACCGCACAGATGCCGCGCGCCGATAAATTTCAGTTATGTTGCGGCAATCCCACGGCGACCGCCTTGCCATGGATCAATATTTTCAAGATGGGTATATATCAGTCATCTCCAGCTGTTCCTTTTATTTCAACAGTTGTCTTCAGACGAGTGAATAAACGAAGATGGGACTGATACCACCACTCGGCTCAGAGTCGCGCACTTGCGATCGCAATTATGACAGAACAGAAGGGACAATGCGATTATTGCAGCCCTGACCGTCCTGGACAGCAGCAGGCCAGACAGGGACGCAGTGAGATGCAGGTTTAGGTGAAACTGTGGCTGTTAAGATGGGTCATCCTAGGGCACTATGATACACTAATGCAGGAGCTGATGTGAGAGTCGCGCGGAATCGAGCCACCCATGTTCCGGGAGATGGTAGACAGACTGATCCGCCTTTGTTTTAGGTGCCATTCCAACGGACAACACAAGCACAAATGTGAAGTTGTACACTTTTGGTGCACGAATGCCCAAAACTACACAACAATCGCACATCGTACCATCTCCGCGCGGCCTCGGTACGGAAGCCGCACAGACTCCGTACGATTTCCGTGCGGAAGCTGCGGATTGCACGATTTCTGTACGATCTCCGCACGGTCTCCGTACGACATTGCCCCGGTCCGTCGCCGAAAGCCTGTACAAGAAATCGCACGTTGCTTGTATATAATGTAAACACAAACGCAATAGCCCGTAGCCACCTACGATGCCTGGAAACTCTTACGGACAATCGTGGACAAGTAAATTGTACGGCGTTCGGGGCAAATGTAATCCAGGCATTAGTAAGCTTTCTTTGCTATTCACTGAGCGGAATGTGAGCTCCAGCTTAATGGAGGTATCCATATAATAGTTGTCTTATTTCTCCATGAAAACATGTCCTATATGCACTCATTAGAATTTCATCAGCTATGCGCGTGTAATGGATACCGACAACATATCTTTTCGTGGAGAAATAAGGAAAATATCCATTCTTTTCGGTTGAAAAAGTGCCTTAGGCGTAAAAACATTAGTTGTGTTTCCGCTAACCCGACCGACCCTGTTTCAAACATCCGACTCTGCTATTTTCTTATCAGTAAAAATGCAAAATAAAAAAGTAAATCACCGACCCTCAACAAAATACCTGTATTTTCATAAAATTACAGGCCCGACCCTGTTCTTTTCTGGAGAAAAAATAGTAAAAAAAAAAAAAAAAAAAGTTTCTCATACCTACCGACCATTTTTTTTTTCAGCCTGTTAGAGGAAACACAACTATTTTTTTACGCCTTACCTGGAGCTACAGAACAGGCTGATCTCATCACGAAAACATACCTATATAATTTTGACCCCCTTAAACCCAACTTTTATGTAGTAAAACTGGGGTTAACAGGGGTATGCATTATTTTTCTTATTTCTGCTCAAAAACATAGATTGTGGGTACTCGATGAGGCGGTTCTAACGAGTACCCACAATCTATGTTTTGAGCAAAAATATGAAAAATATCAGAATTTTTTATCTGAAGATTGCCATGTTTTGGTGGTAGAATTTTCAGTGTATTTGAATAGGCGTGTTTTCGTAATGTGTCGTCGCTGAGCGTATATGTCGGCGAGGCGCTTCTTATAGATATCACATGTTTTTGTGGAGAAATACGAAAACTATCAGTACTTTTCGGTCGAAAAATGTATCTAATCTGTAGCTATAGAATAGGCTAATCTAAGAAGTCGCCGGGTTATATGTCAGAAGGTTCATTTGTTCATTTGACCTACATTTTCCCAGACAAAGTCACAGTCAAAAGTCAAAACACATTACGAAAACACGCCTATTCAAATATATAGAAAAGTTCACCTCCAAAAACTGAAAATTTTCAGATAAAAACCTCGGAGTTTTTCATGTTTCTGCTCAAAACATAAATTGTGGATATTCGTTTGCGGTTCTAACGAGTACCAACAATCTATGATTTTGAGCAGAAATAAGAAAAATAATGTATACCCCTGTAAACCCCAGTTTTACTATATAAAATGGGGTGTAAGGAGTCAAAATTATATAGGTAAGTTTTCGTGATGGAATGTCAAACAGTGTAGATCCTAATGAGACGGTTCATTATGGGCCATCTATTTAGGATCTACACTCTTTGCACAAAATTTGATTTGGTTTGCAGGGCTGAAAGGATTAAAGAGAAAACCAATGTTGATAATAAATACATCTAAAATGTAATATATTGACAAATGGTACACTTTGATACAAATTTTATTCAAGTCGGGTAACAATTTCGAAAGTTAATGACTCTGACTCAAAATTTTTGTGAAGGGCGCCGCCATTTAAATTATCTATTGTCGTTCTGAATATTTTAAAATATTAATAAAATCTTCATTCTGACAAAAAATATTAAAATCATAACATGGTAGATAACGCTATTAAAGTATTCTTTACACCACGAAAACACGCCTATATAGTTTTGCCCCCGCCTCCCCCACCCCCCCCCCCCCACCCCTTAAACTGGGGTTTACAGGGGTATACATTATTTTTTCTTATTTTGTTAAAAAAATAGCTTGTGAGAACCACAATCTTTGTTTTGAGCAGAAAGATGAAAAATATTAGATTTTTTCTATGTCCGAAAATTTTCCTTTTTTAGTTGTAAAAGTTTCAATATATTTGAATAGGCATGTTTTCGTAATGACGTCTTACTTGTATTATTTACTCTTTTATGAAGTCGCTCTGGATTCATATGTACTGACATAACTCAATTTTATCACAAATACCGTACTGTCTGATATAACCAATGGTTAATTTTGAATTCTTTGAGGTTATTAATAGCCTCTACCATTATCTGGGCTAATTCAGTAGACGACAAATTGATTACATTTTTCTTATGTTTCCAAGAACAGTATTTGATGCATGAAATACCAAACCTGTTTTCAAGTACATGTTTTCAAGTAATGACTGGGCAAAAAGAAAAACAAATACATTCGAAACTACACTATTTGTGGCGAACACGTCTAACCAAATAACTATAAAGCTCATCCACTCAGCCACTACGTCATTCAGTTGACGGCCCAATAAATCTCAATCGATGACTTTTCGCATCTATTATTTTTATTGCAGAGACAATTTGCTTCGCTTGCCAAGACTTGCCCTCGCTTGTATTTTGTAACCATGTCAAGAGATGTGGACCCCGCCAGGTATATTGTATTTACAGGGGCGGATTCAGAGGCGGGTTCGTGGGATTCAGTCGGTCACAGTACCCTCCACCCACTTTGACTCAAAATTTCATTTTCATTGGAAATTTTTGATAAATTTGATATTTTTTTATTCCGTTTTCACCCTTAATATTCACACCCCTTACTCTTTTAAATGTATTTTTAACTTTCTTTTAGCAAGTCCATTTTACTACTTGTTAATGAGTGTAAAATTGCTGGATAAGTGGCAACAAGTGTAGATCCTGTTCAGACACCACGTTTTGCGTTCTGTGACATCAGGGCCCAGTTGTTCAAAGCGTCGTTAACCGTTTAAGCAGATACAATATACAATATACTGATATTTTTTGCTGAAAAAAAATGTGAGTAGCTTTTACATTTTTTCAGCAAAAAATTTCAGCATATTTGCGAATCACTCGATGTAAAATTTAACGAATCGTTAACTAACGATATCGTTAGCTTTGAACAAATGTGCCCTGATCTGGGTCTACACTGTTTCTTAATGCTTGTCTGTCCGAATACATAGAGTAATTATGGAAATTTTAATTCATCGAACCCCTTTAGAAGCCATTCTGGATCCGCCCCTTACCTCAGTGTGCTTTCGGCATCACTTGGAAACTTTTTCGCCTGTCATTTTATTTTATATGAACGTATTTTCTTCTGATTTACCCGATCTTATCAGAAGTCATTTGTCGTTTCTGTTTTTGTGTTTTGTTCACAAATATAAACCCATAAATTGATTTTAGGGCTAAAATCTACAAAAGCCGGGTAGGGACATTTCTAACTTCTTACTTCTAACTTCTAACTTCTTACTTCTAACTTCTAACCTCTAACTTCCATGTTGTATGTATGATTGTATGTATGTTAGAAGTTGAAAAATAAGAAAGGTCCCCCACACACACATACATACATACAAACATACAGCATGGAAGTTAGAAGTAAGAAGTTAGCAGTTAGAAGTAAGAAGTTAGAAGTTAGAAGTAAGAAGTTAGAAGTTAGAAATAAGAAATATCCCTACCCGCACTCTCTCTCTCTCTCTCTCTCTCTCTCTCTCTCTCTCTCTCTCTCTCTATCACACACAACCATCCATCCATCCATCCATCCATCCACCCATCCATCCATCCATCCATCCATACATACATACATACATACATACATACATACATACATGCATACAACATGGAAGTTAGAAGTAAGAAGTTAGAAGTTAGAAGTAAAACGTTAGAAGTCAGAAGTTAGAAATAAGAAATGTACCTACCCGCAAACACACACATACGCACACACATGCACACATATACACACATATACATACATACATACATACAACATGGAAGTTAGAAGTTAGAAGTAAGAAGTTAGAAGTTAGAGGTAAGTTAGAAATAAGAAATGTCCCTACCGGCACGCACACGCAAACACACACACACACACACACACACACACACACGCAATCACATACATACATACATACATACATACGAAACAATATGACACTGATGAGACCGCTCGGATGCGCGCATGATCTGTGCCTTAGTTATTTTGTGCCTTAGTTAGAAGTAAGAAGTTAGAAGTAAGAAGTTAGAAGTTAGAAGTTAGAAGTAAGAAGTTAGAAGTTAGGTTAGAAGTTCGAAATAAGAAATGACCCTACCCGCACGCACACGGAAACACCCCCCCCCCCACACACACACACACAATCACATACATACATACATACATACATACATACATTCATACATACATACATACATTCATACATACATACATACATTCATACATACATATATACATATATACATACATACGAAACAATATGACACTGATGAGACTGCGTGGATGTGCAGCATGATCTGTGCCTTAGTTATTCAAATATGCAATATGTAGGTTCCCTCACGGCAAGGCACATTAAAAATTACTATGTTTTTAAATTGCAACAACTATCGAGGCATGTATTGTGTTCATTACCCATATAGCGATAATGTACACTGATCATACTACTCAGATTTACTAGCTAGTCTGAATCTTCGCTGTGCATGTACTTCGTTTTGTCGGAAATGATGTCCCTACCCGCACTCACACACACACACACACACACACACACAACACACACATACATACATACAGACATACAACATTGAAGTTAGAATTTAGAAGTTAGAAGTAAGAAATTAGAAGTTAGAAGTTAGAAGTAAGAAGTTAGAAGTTAGAAGTAAGAAGTTAGAGGTAAGAAGTTAGAAGTTAGAAATAAGAAATGTACCTACCCGCACACACACATACGCACAAACACACATGCACAAACATGAATACATACATACGAAACAATATGACACTGATGGGACTGCGCAGATGCGCAGCATGATCTGTGCCTCAGTTATTCAAATATGAAATATGTAGGTTCCCTCAGAGCAAGGGCCATTAAAAATGACTATGCTTTTAAATTGCAACAACTATCGGGGCATATCACTTCCAACAAAAAAAAAAAAAAATAATTCAATAAATGCATAGCAATGACTCGATCAGCCTGTGCACACACACACACACACACACACACACACACACACACACACACACACACACATACATACAACATGGAAGTTAGAAGTTAGAAACTTTTTATGATTTAAATTGCAACAACTATCGGGGCATACCATTTCCAACAACAAAAAAAAAATAATAATGATAATAATAAAATATATGCATAGCAATGACGCGGATCAGCCTGTCCAATCTGATAATTCACTAATAACTCAAAGACGTATTGTGTTCATTACCAATATAGCGATAATGTACATTGACCATACTACTCAGATTTACTTGCTAGGCTGAGTCTTCGCTGTGCATGTACTTGGTTTTGTCGGAAATGATGTCCCTACCCGCAATCACACACACACACACACACACACACACACACACACACACACACACACACACACACACACACACACACACACATACGTACATACATACATACATACAACATGGAAGTTAGAAGTAAGAAGTTAGAAGTTAGAAGTAAGAAGTTAGAAGTTAGAAGTTAGAAATAAGAAATGTCCCTACCCGGCTTTCGTAAAAATCGGTCATACCTATGAAAGTTCTACAGTAAATTTCGGAAATTTTACCCTACCGATTTCTGCATACAGTACAGTCGACTCTCGTTATCTCGAATTCCAAGGGACCCTCTGAAATACTTCGAGATATCCGTACCTCGACATATCAGATTTACAGAATTGAGGAAAAAATAATTCGAACAACCACATTTAACATATATATATGTAATTGGACTCTTGAAGTTAGAGCTGTATTAAAAATGTTGTGGAAAAAGGGAGAAATTGCTCCTTACTTTTTTCCACAATATTTTTTTACCTGTTGTTAGATTTTCATGTTTAGGCAGGGACCAGATTTTCACTAGATAAGCGGTAATTCGAGATAAGGGAGGTCGAGATAACGAGAGTCAACTGTATTTCGGAGCCGTTTTCCTTTAGGAATAAATAGATGATATTCAAATGTTTGGAGTGAATATGACTTTTATTTCATCGAGTGAAGTGAAAAAATGTATATTTCATGAGTGCCGATGGCACGAATGAAATATACATTTTTTCACTTCACTCGATGAAATAAAAGTCATATTCACTCCAAACATTTGAATTTTCTCTTTATTATATACATCACTTTCGATAGAAGAGATGCAAATCTTGCATTTGTAAGGGGAAGTCTGACACGCAGTTTTGTCCCTTGGCGGTGACATATAAGAACCGCATAACATTATTTAGAATGTAACGAACATGTTGGTATCAAAATTATTTTGATTTGCCGAAACTTTTTGTTTTGTGTTTTCTCCAGCGTTTTACATGTTAAGCACTGAGCGTCGACGCCATGACGTTCATGTTTTGTTTGGTGACGTTAGTTATGACGTCAGAAACGCGCATTGGCGTGTAAACAATAAAATAAAAAGAAAATTTACTCTTTTTCAGTGAATACCATAAAAATTTTCATCTCGTGTAATGAAAACATTCAAATTTTCACTCGTGCATAATGACCATTAATGTAAATAAGAAAACAAGTAGTTCCAGATCTTATATTTTTCACTGCTCAGAGGAGTGAAAATATGTTTTATATTTTCACTAGTGAAAATATAACTTTTTCGAAATATGCATTTTATTTCATTAATAATTCTCTATATTTCATTACTTTGTATATAATAAAAAAAGTATTTCATTTTTGTTTTCAAACCAATGACTTAGTACGAGGGCAAGTCAATAAGTAACCAGCCTATCCCATTTCCTATTGACCGAGACACCCAAGATTTTCATGCCTTGTTTCAATACATGTTTTAGGTCTGAGGGCAAAATTGCACCCTTATCGTGTCATTCACTCATAAGATATTGAATGTCAAACATGGCTAGCGATGTAAAAGTAAGCTTTTCGTCAAAAGTTGAGTACCGTGCTGTAATTCGGTACTTGTATTTGAAAGGGAAAACAGGTCAGGAAATACATTGCGAGTTGACCAATGTTTATGGGTCTTCTGCACCATTGTATGCACAAGTTAAATTCTGGATTGGGGAATTCAAACGCAGTAGAACGCCTTTAGAAGACGAAACCAGGTCTGGACGCCCATCAGATGCCACCGATGAAGAAATGTGGAACAAAGTACGGGATCTGGTGTACTCTGATAGGCGAATTAAGGTGGAAGAAATAGCGAATGCATTACACTTTTCACATGGTGGTGTTTCAACAACTTTACATGATCGCTAGGGTATGCATAAGCTAACAGCCCGTTGGGTCCCAAAATCCCTTAGCGACGAGCAAATGGCAACCAGAGCATCAGTATGCAGCGCATTGTTGAAGCGGTTTAGGTCAAAGGAAGATGATTTCCTTTCACGTCTGGTGACTG
The DNA here is from genome assembly GCA_964016985.1 of Anodontia alba. Classification (NCBI taxonomy): domain Eukaryota; kingdom Metazoa; phylum Mollusca; class Bivalvia; order Lucinida; family Lucinidae; genus Anodontia; species Anodontia alba. The sequence goes on from CAXHKG010000120.1 coordinate 27,959, forward strand.
TAGATGAGACCTGGGTCCATTATTATGAGCCAGAGAATAAAGCTCGAAGTCGCCAGAGTGTAGGGCCGGGGTCTCCGAGGCCAAAGATGTTCAAAACGCAACCCTCTACTGGCAAGGTGATGGCAACTGTATTTTGGGATGCACAAGGTGTTATTATGTTGGACTTTCTAGCAAAGAAAAGTACACTAACAGGTGCATATTATGCAAATATGCTTGACTAACTGAGAATTGTGATCCGTGAAAAACGCCGAGGTAAACTCTCCAAAGGGATTCTGCTCCAACAGGACAATGCGAGAGTCCACACTTGCAAAATTGCAATTGATGCTGTTGAGAGGAATGAGTACGAGCTAATACGCACCCTGCCTATTCTTCGGACTTAGCTCCTAGTGACTATTTCCTATTCCCAAACTTGAAAAAAGATATCCGTGGACGTCATTTCCGGTCCAACGAAGAAGTCGTGGCGGCAGTTGAGGAGTGGGTCAGAGACAAGGACCCTGGCTTCTTCAGTTCTGGGCTGATTGCACTGGAACACCGTTGGTCCAAGTGCATCATTCTAGAGGGCAATTACATCGAAAAAGAAGAGATCGAGCTCACTCAGAAATAAGTTGTTTTTTTATTGACTCGCCCTCGTAAATACGACAAATGGTTTAGCATGACAAAGACAAAGAATTTATAGTTTACTTCTTCTGTGTAAATCGCTTGGAAAAAGTGACATTCCAAAAGACGTTGAAGGATAGTATTCAGACACCTCTCAGCGGACAAACAACCCCGAAACAACGTCGATTCAACTTTAATTCAACGTATATTGACATTGTATGAAAGTTGAATCGACGTTGTTACAACGTTATGTATCTGTTTGGAAGCTCGTCACTACTATACCCAGCGGGCACGCAACGTTGACGTCATGACGTTGCAATGACATTAATTCGACGTTGTGTAAACGACATGTGCCATATAAGTATTGGGACAGATAGGCCTTTGCAAACAGTGAAGACCCAAACCAGACGCCGCGGAACGCGGCGTCTGATCAGGGTCTTCACTGTTTGCCATAAACACACAATATTTTAGACACATCAACAGGTAGTAGAATGGACTATTTCAAATTTTAGGACGGTTATGGTAAGAATATTAGATGTCCCAATACTTAGGGTATATACGGTATTAAAGTTGGAACAAGACTGTATTCCTACCTGCTCGCGTGTCTACAAATTACGGATGATTGGTATACAGTGAAGGCATTTATTATACTCGCGTTCTGGATGTACACTGTTTGCTCGGATATTTAGGATTTTAAGTTATATCGAGACGACGCTATGAATTTAAGGGAATACATGTAGATACTTTTGCTTTTTTTGTGTGTGTTTTGGTTTTACGGCCCAATCAATCCAATGAAATCATGTCGATCGCGACATTATTAACCTTCAGTGGCTTGAACTACCCATTACGAAAACATGCCTGTTCAAATATACTGAAAATTTCACCACCAAAAAAAAAATGAAAATTTTCAGATGGAATATGCTGATATTCAAAGTTTTCTTATTTCTGCTCAAAACATAGATTGTGGGTACTCGTTAGAACCGCCTCGGTTAGGCGGTTCTAACAGGTACCCAAATCTATGTTTTTGAGCAGAAATAAGAAAAATAATGTATACCCCTGTAAACCCCAGTTTTACTAGATATAAAAGTGGGGTTTAAGGGGGGTCAAAATTATATAGGCGTGTTTTCGTGATGCATATCTCGAAAAAAAAAAATCTATGGTCTCAAAGGTGTTTGAGTCAATGAGCTTCGACTGTATTATTACAGAAGTGTTATGTGAAAAAAAATACGTGACATCGGGAGGCGAAGTCAGATTCTCGTCAGGATGTTCCTTTACAAACGTGAGTATATGTGAAACTGTATAGTCAAATAGAAGTAAAAAAGATTGCCTTTGGAAACAAAGAACACACTACAGATAAGAAAATGGGAGTCTCGGTTTTATTGTTGTTGTGTTGAGGTTTTACGGCCCAGTCAACCCAATGGGGTCATGTCGAGCGCGGTCAGTTTACCTAACCACACGTTTACTGGGCAGGCTTAGTCCTCCAAGCGGTTAACCAGTATTGTGCACATTCTTTCGCCAGAAACTTATTGAGACTCTTCATAAGCAGTAATGAAGTTTGCAACACTGCTTACGCCCTCTAGCGTGTACATAAGCAGAACTCCATTTTCAAAGATTCCACAATGGGCCAATCAAACCTCTTTATACCGATAATAGATATAACGACTTAATTCGTTATAATAATAATTTGAGCGGCACGAAACCTACACTGAAGAGATGAACATAAATAAAGAAATATGCAAGATTATTGTGTTTAACACGTCGAAATTTTTCATTTTGGATATTTGTTAGAATCGCTTTAGTGAGATGATTCCAAATGTATGTTTTGTGAGGATAAAACAAGCCATTTCTTACATGTCATTCTGCAGTGTTTAAGGATTATTTTAATAACGGCAAATTAATGTTAACGAAACATCTTTGGGAACAAACTCAATGCTTTCGTTGTAATGAAGGTCAGCTGTATTTGGCTGCTAGTCATTTGAACCTCGTTTGAGAAAAGAGTCGTTATACATTACGACAACAAGCCTATTCAAATATACTGAAAATTTACCACCAAAAAAAATGAAAGTTTTCAGAAGAAAAATTCTAAAATTTTTCGTATTTCTGCTCAAAACATAGATCGTTGGTACTCGTTAGAACCACCTCGACGAGGCGGTTCTAACGAGTACCCACAATCTATGTTTGAGCAGAAATAAGAAAAATAATGTATACCCCTGTAAAATAATGTATACCCCTGTAAACCCCAGTTTTACTATATAAAAGTGGGGTTAAGGGGGTCAAAATTATATAGGCATGTTTTCATGATGGGAAATGCGAACAGCAAAGGTTCAAGCGAGGCTGCGCATCCTCGTAGCCTCGTCAGAATTTATGCTTTTCTCTCACGTAAATGGGAGGCCATGGGGAAACTTACAGCCAAAGAACTAGACATGTGGCCCCGTTAAGGGACTGGTTCGACGTATTATGAAAACACGCCTATTCAAATATAGTCAAAATTTTACCACCAAACAATGAATTTTTTCCGATAAAAAATCTGATATTTTTCATATTTCTGCTCAAAACATAGATTGTGGGTACTCGTTAGAACCGCTTCGGCGAGGCGGTTCTAACGAGTACCCACAATCTATGTTTTTTAACAGAAATAACAAAAATAACGTATACCCCGGTAAACCCCAGTTTTACTATATAAAAGTGGGGTTTAAAGGGGTCAGAATTATATAGGTATGTTTTCGTGATGGGAAAGTCCACATAAGCTCTTTCTTGCAGTGCGGATCATTTTTTTAAGTCATACAGATTGCTTAAATGTTAATATTCGTTTTGTATCTTAGTTCTAGAAACACCTGTCCATAACAAATTATAATCATTTATTTTCACTATGGCAAAGTGATTTATTTTCAAGGGAAGCAACTCTGTCGAATCCCCTCTTCTGAAAAGGGATCTATTTAAAAGGAAAGAATTTCCTTTCCGAAAGAGGGCAATTTTTTTCCTTTTAAGGTGCAAGACAACAAAACTCAATATTTTGGTTAGAGACAAAAACTGTACATCAGTAAAAAATTCAATGTTTCTAAAGAACGTTTCTGCTTTCTGTTTGTGCTCATAATAACTTCTTCGTTTTTATAACATCACGAAATCGACAAGGTTTTCGCGTTTTGACGTCATTATTTATCCGCATAAAAAATGCATATTTTTTGCAATAACATTACAAGGAACTGACATTTTGAATTTATTTTTATACCAAACTACTTGTAATAACATACCCTACGAATTGACTTAAGTTGTATTTTGCATTTATGTTCAGAAAATAAATTATCGCCGGAAAAGTGAATTCTGGAAAAATTACGTTCCTACTTTTTTTCACGTTTAAAGCTAAATAACGCGAAATCTAGCTCGAAGCCAATATTATTTGTTTTAATCATTTCCAAGCAAATTCAATTCGGAAGAGATTTATAAATAAAAACTAGTGGGTCACCGAACTAATTTTTACAGGAAGAGAGATTTAATAACCCTACCCACGGACGCGCTAACGTCCACTTTAAATCGGCTTCACAGGTGACGTTAACGTAATATATGGTAGCTCTCGTTATTGCGTTAATTATACGTTACGTACGACAGGGCGTTGTACAACTTGTGGTACAGTTGTAATATTAACATTTCTGAAAAAAGTAGGCCGATGACTTATATCTTTTTTACAAACCTGTTTTAAATTGACAATAATTTGAGATCATCTGACAAGCAGATGGTGTCTTCAGACTAGATTTCAAGGAATCTTGCCTTAAAGACAAAAATGTACAAATTCGAAAAAAAAAAAAAAAAAAAAAGATTCACATTTTCTAGCGATCAAACATTGAGTGAGCATATTAGCAAGATCACCCTTTCATAAATCTCATTTCATGCGGCTAATCAATGACATCAAAATGGCCAAAACGTACCTTTTTCATGACGTCATTACGAAAACACGCCTATTTAAATATATTGAAAATTTCACCAACAAAAAACTGAAAGTTTTCAGATAGAAATTCTGATATTTTTCATATTTCTGCTAAAAATCATAGAATGTGGGTACCCGTTAGAACCGCTTCGCCAAAACATAGATTGTTGGTTCTCGTTAGAACCGCCCTGACGAGGTGGTTCTAACGAGTACCCACGATCTATGACGCTAATGCAAGCAACAAGTTCCAAAAATTCCAAGTCTGACAACAGTTGTGATAGAAACCCTTTCAATTCCCTATATTTTCCATTCAGAGGGAGATAATGTAGGACAGGTAGACATTGAATTAAGTTTGAAGCCGTACGATGGGGATTTTGGAGAAAAAAATGTTTTACTTATAGACATTTGTGTAAGACATTTACAGAATGTGAAATGCCATTTATCTTATAGGAAACAGTTTCTGAATGGAATACGATTTTTAATTAGTGACCATAAGTCCATAATTTATAACTCCTTTTTTTTTGACGTTTAACAAAAAAGACCATAAAACATTTTAACGAACAGATTTACTCATTAACAGGTTTTCCGAAATAATAAAAAAAAAACCTGTATACTTTTTATTGCCTCAGAGTACGTATATATCATGGAGTACAAATGAGGCCGCCTCTGCATTTCTTGAATATCAGCCACCGGCATGAAAATGGAAAAGTCGTCAAACAGAAGTTGCCTGCCCCGATGACGCAAGGCTTGAAGTTACAGTTTACCCGACAGAAAAAGCGTGTAGAACCATATATGTCCCCAACAGTAATCGCTCGCATGCGATGTATGGACAGGACTTTTGTACATCTACATTGTGTACAGCTAGTATCAGTCTGCCGGACACGTGCGATCGCATACAGTTTTGAACGCAGTTCGGGTAATTAGAATATCGCCCTAATTTCGTCCTGATATGACGGTAATACCATTAAAGTCAAAGCATTGACAGCCCTGGTTGGTCGATTGTCTCTGAATATAGGCTGGGAAAACGGAGAACGGGTAATTTAAACAAACAGTGCAGGCCCCGATCAGAAACCGCGTTCTGTGTCGTCTGATCTGGGTCTGCACTATTTGCCTGTGTCCCAGCACTAAGCCTAGTCCAGGTTTTAGAAAAGAGTTCGGTGGAGACCACAAGTTGTGGGTTCCATATTGTAAACAGTAAGTCCGTCTAACGCGCGGTTTGATTTCATTGGTCATTGATAATCATGTAGATAACAACCTAAAAGAAAGTTAGTTTTTGTATATTCTGGGTCGATTGTAAACATTCGACCAAAACAAAAAAAAGTAAAACTTATTGATTGACTGCGTCAAAACGTTACCGTGAAGATTCCGTTTGTAAGCCGTTTTCCCATAATAAAAAATTGCGTTTGGATTGTGCCTTTATCGACTGACCATGTATGAAAAGGGACATCCATGTTTTATTTACCAGATTTTATTTTACCAGACTCAATATTTCAATAATGCAAATTTATAAAGGTTTTATACAAGAAATATTTCTCATAAACCGACGTTTGTCAGAATTCACCATTTCATTTGGAAAACGGAACGGCTAATTCTACAGGCAGATTTTTATTGTCGTACGGTATAAACAGGTCAGATGTATAAGTCCTTCGGTCGCTTGTTTGTCCTTCGACAAATCATTTGCCCTTCCACAGACTTATTTGTGGAAGGGCATACTGGAATATTCAGAGACCAAAATTATAACAAAATGAAACTTCCGAATGAATGTACATGAATCAATACCCTTTGTTTTGTGATGGTCAGCCATACCACTTACCTTTTTCAATTTATTTGGGACACAACCACGAAATACACACAAAAAACAACTGAGCCTGTCCATGACAAACTAACAATTTAGTCTGTACGCCTAACGAAGATTCGGGTCAAACTGGGCATTCTCTTAGTCTGATCAGAATCTTTGCTATACGCGCAATGTATACCTAATTGGATTCACATTTAATACACAGGTATATAATCATAAAGGTACAGGTCAAGTTCGATTTAGGGTAAAATCCATTATTATGGGAGTTATGGCCCTTTTTCACCTGCAAAAACTGTTTTACTTTCGATATATATATTTTTTAAAACAGATTGGTGTATTGAATTCATATTTTATACACAGGTATATAATCATAAAATATAGGTCAAGTTCGATTTACGGTAAACTCTGCCAATTATTATGAGAGTTATGGCCCTTTTTTTAATTCATTTTTGCAAAATGTTTGCCTGAGGGTGAGGATGGTCCCTGGGCGGGGGCATCTGTGTCATATTGACACATTTCTAGTTCTCTATACGATTCCCCGAATCCCTTTTTTAAAAGCGAATTGTCAGCTCTACACAACTGAAAGAGGAAAGTAGTTCGTCTTCCATGTCATTTATTCCAAGCATTTTAGACTTCATCTTCCTATCATAGTCCAAGGTTATATAATAACTTAATTTCGTGTCATAGTCCAAGATAATATGATTCTGTCCCTGTATCTAGATTCTAAATGTTCTATGTCACTCTGGGTCTTAAAGAGACTAAACGCTCTGTCTTTAACATTATTCAATATTCCAATCTCTGGATTCAGCTTAAACTGTTGTGTCTTATTCTGAATGAATGTTGAGTTAAGCTTCATCTGTAGAAGTGGTTTGCATTTTGTGTCTTTTCAGCCTCGGCTGTAGCTTCTTAAAGCTTTCTTTCAACTGTCTCAAGCTTTTTTTTTTTTCAGCTCTTTTGCACGAGTAGACATTTCTTCTTTCAATAAGTTGGCTGAAGTTCTATTAGAAACGGGCTGATTCCGATATTTTATTTGATCATTGGTTTCAGAAATGTGGCGTCAGACTCTATTTCACCACACTTGCAATCACCATCGTAAAGCCTCAATTTTTGCTTGGATCTACAATTATTCCCGCTTCTCTCTTCTCCACCCATACTGTATTTACTCCTGCTTCACTCGTCTCCATTTTTATCGTGTTTATCCCTTCTTCTCTGGTTTGCACCTCCGTGGTATCCACGCCCACTGATATAATTTCAACGGTTTTTAACTTGTTTCTTTTGACTTACAATTCTCACTTTACTGAAAGTTTGTGTGTGATAATCAAACTGTTACCAAAATTTACACGTGTAATTGTTTCGAATAACATTGTTTAATTTCTCGTAATAGTAACAATATTATTTACATTTGACCTTCTACGTTATATTTGTTATACCTGTCAATATTGAATGCATTTGTTTTATTAAACTAAAAATATAATATTCATTGTAATTATTACTAAAATGCCTTTCTACCTAATCAATGTTAAAAGTTGAAACAGCTTGAGGTTATGCTGTAGGTATCACGAATGAATAAGAAATACATGCGAGACCCAGGAAGCGCCACAATCATAGATCAAAGCCCAACAACCAAATACCACCAAATTAACCAGCTCCCTCTTCCCACTTATAGGTGATAGTAATGTTGTAACAAAGTAGTAGAGCAACAAAATACAAGACCTAGAATAATGTAAAAATAACAGAAGAGCGCCACAACAGGCACAACATAAAGCTTGAACAATGTCAGAACAACTACTTAGCAGGTGTAATGCCGAAAAAGCCACTCAAGGGTAAGACTGAAGTTAACAAGAACCCCTAACTTATCACTTAGCTGCAAACATTGTGCATTACAAGGTTGAATGTTCGGTTTCTATAGCAACAGCTTAGTCATCGCAGCCAACAGCTGACCTTGCGAGCAGCATCATAGCTCTCTTCATTTTAGCTCAACTGGGCCTAAGGCCGCTCTAGACTCTAGGGTAATAAAATTTCATGCATAGATGCATTATGACAAGTCCTGTGGAATGCAATTAACCATGACTGACCTTGACCTATTTTCACGATTCTTTGAAAGCTAGCGTCTCTGTGGGTTTAACTCAGTTTCCTGGCCACTATAGGCTCTATGCTAACATTTTATTCACGGATGCATGCTGACGAATCCTATTGAATGCCATCAAACCATGACTGACATTGACCTACTTTTGACGCTTCCATGAACAAGGTCGTCTTTACGTTTAGCTCAGTTTTTGGACATCAAAACAGCTTGCGTAATACAATATCATACATAGATACACCATGACGTGCCCTGTTGAATGCAATCAGCCATGACTGACCTTGACTTTCTCTTCTCACTTCAGTGAACAATGTTAAATGCATTTAGCTCATTTCATAAGGCATTTTTTCCTTTAAGGTAGTGTATCTTTATCTGTGGATGCTACATAACAAACCTTGTTTTGAATGCAATTAGCCATGACTCTCCTTGACATATATTTCATGCTTCAGTGAACATCAAATTTCACTTTGGCAATCGCGACATACCCATTCGGCAGATGTCTTGTAAATGGACCTTCCTTAAACCTGCATTTGAAGAGTATTATGATAAAACATCTCAAGTTAGTTCACAATTTGGCTAGATGGGATTCGAGTTATGACCACTTGATTGCTGAAATAGCTGTATTTCAATTTGTTATCAGCGTAGCTGCATCAGTTTTTGATAGATTCTCCTAAAACTTTCGGATAAGTAGGATTTAGATCTGAATTATATGCATATATGACAATTCACAATCTTGTATTCCATAACTTCCGCAGGTGTGCGTTAAAGACCATCATGGTCGTCTTGTTTCTCTATTCTCTCTGTGCCCCGCATTACTATTAGTCAGTTGTTAGTCGCCATGCTTCCCATGTTTATTGATATACAAAATTTGCTCATATGTAACCTATGTTATCTGAGCTCTGAATAAAAAAAAAAAGGTAAGAGAAAAGTCCAGGGAGTGCCACAATCACAAACCGCAGCCCTTCCCAGACACCAAGAGGAAGAGGAAACCGACAAATCCAAACAAGCACAAATCGAACTAACGCACGAAAAGCACTAAGATTAGCTCTCTCTTCCCCAAGCGAGGTAATCGCAATACTAAATGGACTAAAAAACACAAGAACAAAATGACACCTGGTAAGACATACAACAATCGCCATGTAGAATAAACCACAAAGCAACAAAGAGTAAGACTACCGGGACCACCGCCTTAGAACGGTCAGCAGAGTAAACCACTGGGGGTTTAAAGCACTTTTACAGCTAGCTAACTTCACCCTGGGTCCCGATGCTAAATAATGTTGGAACCTAGGGCACAGGAATGGCCAGAAAAGGATATTAAAGATCGGGAGTTATACATAATGGCCGTTTTAAGTTGCGATACTGATATTTTTTGATGTTACTGTTGTTGTTCTTATACCGCCTCGTAGCTCTTTTCTACAGGCATTTTTTTCACCTTTTCCGTCGGCGTTTTGTAATTGTAAATTAAATATTCTTTTAAGCTCTTAATTATTTTTGCGAGGAAAGGAGAACTGATTACATTGCTTTCTGTTAAATTGTATATAAAGTTACTTTATGCATACTTGATTGTTCAATCTTCCTGGTGCTATTGCTAGGCTATGGTCGTTAATTATTGCATTCCCTGTGCACTTGCACAGAGAACCTAACATAGATCATACTTCAATCAACAAAAGTGTCATTTGACGTGACGTAAAGTCGAAATAACTGACGTTCTCGGTGGTTTGATCGGATGTTGACAGAGTTAGGAAGACGTCTCTGCTGTTAAATTGTTTAATGGTAACGCTACATTAAATTCTTCAGGCTTGTGTCTTTGGCTTGGCCCGCCGTGGTTCAAATATTGATTTTCATTTACTCTGGCATACAGTAGAATTAGCCATGAGCACTCGTCTTTGTTTATTATAGTGATTAATTTGATTTTTATGTTTTCGCTTTGATGCATTGACTGAGTAAGGAGCCTTTATGCGAACCGAATTTTTATGTATTTTTTTTATTAAGAGTAGCATCGCGACCCAGAGTGAAGTTAGCTGGCTGTAAAAGTGCTTTAACCACACCCCCATCTCCCGGTGGTTTACTCTACTGACCGTTTTAAGGCGGTGGTCCCGGTGTAAGTCTTACTCTTTGTTGCTTTGTGGTTTATTCTACAAGGCGATTTGTTTTATGTCTTACCTTATGTCATCAAAATTGTGTTCTCAGTCCTTTTAGCATTGCGATTACCTCGCTTAGGGAAGGGAGAGCTTATCTTAGTGCTTTCCGTACGTTTGTTCGATTTGTGCTTGTTTGGTATTTATCGGTTTACACTTTCTCTTGGTGTCTGGGAAGGGCTGTGGTTTGTGATTGTGGCACTCCGTAGACTTTTCTCTTGCCCTTTTTTTTTTTTTTTTTTTTTTTTTTTTTTTCCAAATGCAGCCCTTTTGTTGTCCTATAAGCTCACTTGGAACCTGCACTCAAGTAATCTTTAATAAAAACGTGATAAGAGCTACTAGTGTTTGGATGGAAGTACAATGTATTGCAAATGTAAATTCATTTTGTTGTGTACGAAACTCAGTTATTATTGCTACAGACCACGGAGAAGTTTTTTTAACTTAAAAATAAATAAATAAAAAATAATAAAGAATAAAAAAGTAAAATAGATAAAATAAAATACTAAAATAAATAAGTAAATAAATGCACCACACAATATCACCTGAGGCGCTATATTGTCTTTTCAAACTTTTGTGTATATTATTATTATTCACTTAAAAACATGCAGCTGTCCCAATAAAGTGCACTGTACTTCGTAATTCAAAACCACGAATTGGCGTCCAAAAATAGCAACAACGTCTACCTATAAATGTGTAATGTGTCAAGGACTATGTCTGTTCCAGCCGACATTTCTATTTTTAACTGCAGAAATGTAAACGTTACATGATACTATTGTCGTGTTATGAAGACTGGCTATAAAAGCAGTCTTACTGTACTTGTTGAATTCATCTGTTGAATGCCAACCGAAAGGGGAAAGAAAAAAATGAAGATTGTTATCTATTTCCTTGCTATCTTTGCCATCAGTTACGCGGCGGTGCTTCCTGAAGATAACGTTGAAAAAAGTAAGGGAATTAATGATTGAGAGATTGATAGATGTTTATGGTTATAATCATTCGCCGTATCGTATGTCCGTCTTATTTTTATGTATCAGTTTTTTAACTCATTTAGTGTAACAGCTCCGTCAGTGCGTTTTGTTTTCTATTCAGATAGGTCATTCTTATTTCATATTTACTTTACAAGTCAGATACTTTACAAGGCAATATGTGGGGTTTCCTGGGAGTAAACTGATTCCTTAATATGTCTGTTTCCTAGAGTGAAAACGCTAATATTCTTAAAACTGGCACTCAGCTTACCATGAAATTTGTCTAAAACTCGTTAGTGCGGCTTGAAACACATGGGAAAATATCTAGAAATATCATTCATGCAGTTGTTCTTAACGTCGAGAAAGAAGCTATGTTTTTTCTTTTGTCTATCAAAGCTGAACTGTGCCATAGTTAATACAAATCATTCCATATAGCCCCAATGCATATATTTATATTACAGAAGTTGACATAAAACGGTTTTTTTTTTGTTTTTTTTTTGTTTGATTGTTTGTTTTGTTTACTCAAAATGTGTCTTTGAAATGATTTTATTCGTTGAAATAACACTTCTATTTGTTGGTCACGGAAATTCGATGTAAAACGCAAGGGGAGATAATAATTGCTGGCACATAACAGAAGTGACATGTCTATCTACAACAAAAGGCCCACGACGGCCTGAGTCACTCTACTGGCAAGTACAGTATCTGTGTTTTTTTTCGGTTTTCATCACCGGTACAATCACTTTCTTTGCATGTAAAAGACTGTTTCCACATGAAAAATGCTTAGAATAACAACTCACTTTTATGATTGCAAACAAAAAGTGGGAACCATAGATAATAATGTGAATATCATTTTGTCATTATACTGTATAGAAAACAAATTTCACAAACCGGAAAGTGGCTTATAATAAACAATGTCTACAAATGTTTTCATGAATTGCCTGCTGAATAAGTCTCAATAAACACTTTTCTTACCAAACAATATCAAACTTTAATCCGTCTACGGTAGAGTTCTATTTAAAACGTTGCATGAAATTGAGAAACCACTAAAAACATGCCATTTCTCCTGCATTGTTTTCTACCCTATCTGTGAACGATTGACATTTACTAATTTTGTTGCCAGCATAATCTTTCATGAGTATAAAATTCGTAGTTTGATTTTAGATTTAAGGCTTTCCTGCATCAGGAATAAATGGTATTTTTGATTTGGTTGTGTTGGGGCAACCCTTGTGGGTCATTCTATGTCGTCTCCAAGAATATGGTAGAATAGAGATAGAAGAGAAAGTAGAGGAGATGAAAGAGCGTGACAGGAGGAAAGAGGAAAGTAAATGAAAGTGAAGAAATAGAAGAAATAAAACATTCTTCCTTTACCATTACCTGCTGCAAGGATAGCAGGCCTTGCCTAACTGCAAGCTAGTCTCAATTGGCTGCCCCGGTGACTTAAAAACACAGCACCTTTGCCTCACCCAACCACACCAGGAATACATGGTATGATAAGATACAGACAACAGGTGCAAAGACGGATGAATGCACGTACAAATGGGAGTCTCGCCGTGATGTAAGGTCTCTGTCCAATTAACCATAAAAATTTTGCCGCCGATGGGAATTGAACATAACTATAATGAAAAAGATTGTAATCAGTAATTCGTTCTATATTCTATTTAGGGAAATACATCTATTTTAAAGAAAAGAAAACTCCCTTTCCCAAAGTAATTATCATATTTTCTCCAAAGTTTTGAGGTTTCAAGAGTTTAATCATAAAAATAATATAGTGATGTAATAAAAAATAAATAAAATGGATCTTGTATCCACCAGTATTTGAACCCATAACTATGGCAAAACCATATAAAGCACAGGTGATATTACTGATATTTATTTTGGTGCCACATCAAAGAATAATTTCCACAGTTAGTTAAATCCAGTTATCACTATTTAAATAATGTATCACTGAGAAAGCTTAAAATTACGAGAAGTTCTCCTGTCTTTGAAATTTCTCCACTGTATAATATTTAAACTGTCCAAACAACTGTTATTTATAATGCAGTTTTTCCATCTTCTCCTTTCTGGTAAACAAAGTGATTGAACTGCCGTCATAATGACGTTACGTCTATTGACGTCGAAATCACTTAAGTTTAGTGTTCCTAAGACATATTGTAATTAAATATCAAAGACTTATTAATTGTAAAGTATGAGACCGCTGTATACAAATCTTAGAAACACAACAAATATAAACAATTTGCTAAGATCTCGAGACAACACCCCCGTTTTAAATCACTGTTAGTCACATCTATATTCAACAGGAACATTAAAAAAAATCAAATGTCCCTTTCTCTAAATTATTTGACGTATTTTCTTCATTTTCATTAGGGTTGAGTCGATGTCAATGATAATACAAACAATCTGTGCAAGTTTCACTAGAACTGGATTAAACAAACAATAATGAAATTAAAAAAAATCCTGATTTCGAAAATTATATTTAAAATATTTCTGGTAATATATCAATACTCTTCTTGCCAAAAATACAAAAAAAAAAAAAAAAAAACACGTGAATATTTGAAATGTTGAAATGTATATTAACAAACACTTTCTTAATCGCCATACGCGTAGTTTGGGCACGATCCCCTGTTTACAGTATGTTTGAAGCATAAATACATGTATTATAGACTATTCTGTCGTAAAGTGTATATAATATGCGTTTCGGGATCGATCCCAAAATATTCCAATCTATTGAAATACCTTCAGATTAAAGTTCATGTTTTGTGAACGACCCCAAATAGCAATTGCTTCAGTTTTTGATAAGGAATACATTTTATATTGTGTTAACCTTGCATTTAGGCACGATCCCAAATCATCATTTGTCGAAGTTCCTGAGATTTTGTTTAAGTACAGTCACAAATGATCATTTGGGACCGATCCCAAGAATAATTCAAGTAGCTTTCGGGCACACGATTCCAAACATTTCCCCGAGAATTTTTCAAAATAGTTTTGGCCATGATCCCAATTTTTGTTTTTGTATCCACCCTGTGAAGTTTTCGAATTAGTTTTGGGCAGGATCCAAGTACAACTGTTTCGGTCTGTTCCTTTAACTTTACAAACTAGCTTTTGTGCACAGCCCCAAAACATTTTTTCGGATTAGCACCAAAATCTTGAAGTTTTCGAACACAGTTTTGGGCACTGTCGCAGGTCACTTCATCTTTTACTATAGGGAAATTGTGGGTTTACGTGGATATACATTATGTTTTAAGGGTTCTAGCTAAAACTGCCTCTTTCCTGGTATCAACGGGTATCCAAAATCTGATTCTGCATAGACAGAACATGAATAGTACGTTCACAGAACGAAGAGAAATAGTACGTGTTTCATCAGAAAATTGTAGGTTTTACAGCGGCCAGACTATAATACACATTAACTCCTTGAAGCCGAATGGATTCTTCCACCCTTATCATAGGGATCGGTCAATTCGTCATCCGTTGCATTATGAGTGTCGGGTTATTTTTTATTATACTACTTTGACACAGGGTGGTGTATCTTTCATGTACACTTGGTTCCATCTTCAAAATTTGATTTCTTAAAGTTTCGAAGAGTCATCTAAATTCCAGGGGTTACTGAACGAGAAATGGTCAATTAATGCTCAGTTCCAATGTTTATACTCTCTTGCACAGAGATTTGCTAACTCAATTCTTTCGTAGTCAAACCTCTGTTTTGTCTTCAACCATTTCATTGATACATATTGCTTATCGTAGCTATTTATAATCCGAGGTGTCCGCTTCAGTTGAACAGCCATTCAGAGCACCTGTTACAACCAAACCGATTAGCTACCATGTGATACAAACACACATCAACTGCTGTCAGTTTATTTATGTTACGCAGAGCAACAGATCAGGTAGGTAGGTATTTGGTGATAATTTAAGGCTAATTTTAGTAAGTTCTGCATAAAACATATGTTGTGGGTATTCATTACAAATGAGGCAATTCTAATGAATCCTGAAACGGGTAGAATTGTCCCTAAATTATCACCAAAAATAAAAATAAATGAATAAAATATATAAACAAATAAAAATAAAACCTCGCCTTATCTGTTTCTCTGATGCCGTGTTGATATGTTCTTACATTAACCTTAGTCCTGCTGAACCTGCACCAGCCCATCGAACAAAGATAATTCAGATACCATGAGAGAAATGAACATTTTTTGAATTTCATATTTTGTAATACTATACTTATTTCAATACATTAGTTTCTGATCTTGATATTGAAACTAGTTTCCCTGAATCTTGAGATTGTAAAGATTTTAAATTTTGTTATCAACCAGCGGGTCATATTAACACTGGTAACTTGAAGGTTATAACTGATTCACGAATCCGTTCAGTTATTTCAAAAGGACCTTAATATAGATTCCCAGCCCACATTGATTTCAATAAATGTCGGAAAACAATTGCCAGTGCTTTAAATGATTATTGTACGCGTTGGTGTAAACGAGAGCATGTTGAGTCTAATGCTTTAAATAATTGGAAATTAAAGATTTTTAAGATCATTGATGAACATGTGTTATTTTACTTTAATAATCTTGATCTTCTCCCTCCTAAGCCTAAATTATCTTTTCGATATTTGAAACAAGGTATCCAAGAATTTCGTAGGAAGTATGTTTTGGCTCCAGCTGATAAAGCTGCTAATAATGTTGTTGTTGTGTGACGACTTTATTATATCAATACTCAAAAACAAGAACTTGGTAGTACCAAAACATATGAACTGATTTCTACTGACGAGAGATCTATTGTCAATACCCATTCTATCGATATTACTGCTAAGTTTGCAGTGAGTATTAAAGAAAAGCAAGACAGACTTCCTACGTTATATTGGTTACCGAAACTTCATAAACGACCTTATAAAGCACGTTTCATTGCTAATTCTAGTTCTTGTACGACTACTGTTTTGTCCAAACTGCTAACTTCATGCCTTACTGCTGTTAAAAAACATTGGATTAGATACTATGATACTGTTTACGAAAAGGACGGAATTAACTATTTTTGGTCAATTAAAAATTCTAATGATGTTCTCAATAAATTTTAATCTAAAAACTTTCAGGCTTCTAAATTGTCTATATATGATTTTTATACACTGTATACTACGTTACCTCATCATCTTATAAAAGATAAACTTGATTAACCGAACGTTTATTCGGGAGAATACCCAAGATTTGGCTCGCAACGAGGAATGTGCTTTTTTCACTTCTGATGTATATAATAATCACAATTTATGGTCATGTCAAAAAGTCTGTGATGCCCTTGTTTATCTTTTGGATAATATTTTTATTAGATTTGGAACTAAACTTTATAGACAAACTATTAGTATTCCGATGGGAACTAATTGTGCTCCTATTGTTGCAGATTTGTTTCTTTTTTGTTATGAGAGAGATTTCATGAAGTCTCTCTCACGTGAAAATCAGGCTGACATTATTGAGGCTTATAATTCAACTTCAAGATACCTTGACGATTAATTAAATATTGACAATATTTACTTTGACCAAATGGTGGACCAGATATACCCTACAGAACTCCAATTAAATAGAGCAAATTCTTTCGATACCGAGGCACCTTTTTTGGATTTGAATCTATGTATATCTAATGGTACAGTTTCCACCAAAAATTATGATAAACGGGACGATTTTGATTTTGATATAGTCAATTTCCCTTTTCTGGATGGCGATGTCCCCCGACGTACCTCGTATGGGGTATACATTTCTCAACTTATAAGATTCGCCAGAGCTTCTTCAAATCTTAATGACTTTAACTACCGTAATAAAGCCCTTACTGCCAAACTTCTTAGGCAGGGCTATCGTTATTTTAAACTTCGTAAGGCGTTTTCGAAATTTTATCGCAGACACAGTGCCTTGTTAGAAAAATATAGTGTCAGTCTGAAAACACTTCTGCAACAAGGTATATCGGAACCCGAATTTTACGGTGACTTAGTGTACAGATTTAGAAAAATTGTAGGAAAATCTAACTTTTCGGAGCAATTCAGAAAACTTATTGACCGTTATAAAAGAATTGGCTATAGCCTGGATATTATGCGGCAGACTGCATGCCTAGTTGTCAACCCAATCATTGTTGATGGCTATGCTTCACTCTTTAATTGCACGACGGCGGTTCGGGCTTCAGACTCAATGACGGCCTCTTCGTAAAACTTTAACCAGTGGGTTGGGGCTTGACGATATGTCTTTGGCTTGGCCCGCCGTGGTTCAACTATTGGTTTTCATTTACTCTGGCTTACAGTAGAATTAGCCATGAGTACTCGTCTTTGTTTATTATAGTGATTAATTTGATTTTTATGTTTTCGCTTTGATGCATTGACTGAGTTGGGAGCCTTTATGCGAACCGAATTTTTATGTATTTATGTATTAAGAGTAGCATCGGGACCCAGGGTGAAGTTAGCTAGCTGTAAAAGTGCTTTAAACCCCCAGTGGTTTGCTCTACCGACCGTTCTAAGGCGGTGGTCCCGGTGTTAGTCTTACTCCTTGTTGCTTTGTGGTTTATTCTACGAGGCGATTTGTTGTATGTCTTTCCGTGTGTCATTTTGTCCTTGTGTTTTTTCCGTCCTTTTAGTATTGCGATTACCTCGCTTGGGGAAGAGAGAGCTAATCTTAGTGCTTTTCGTACGTTTGTTCGGTTTGTGCTTGTTTAGATTTGTCGGTTTCCTCTTCCTCATGGGGTCTGGGAAGGGCTGCGGTTTGTGATTGTTGCACTCCCTGGACTTTTCTCTTACTTTTTTTGATTTTTGTGTTTTGTATTTTGACTTCTTTCTTTTATGTTTTGGGTTCTGTGTTTCTCTTGTTATTTTGTTTGAAATAAAATGCCACTGAATAGTCGTGTGCCCTACTAGAAACGTGACTTATGTCACGAAAGAGTCATCAGTATTTGTTGTTCATTTTATGAAATAAAAGTGTGAATCTGCAATATTTACTTTATAAGAAAAATAAAGCCAAAGCCAACTTTTTTGTTTCAAAATCAAATAGATTTACTGGTACATGCAGCGAAAACTCAAAACTCAATAGTCTAAAACACACAAGTAACACAGAAGTTCACATAATATAATGCCACAAATAGGCTTCCGTAAGATAGACGTCAAAGTAAGCAGAATATCTGATACTAATGATTCCAACTGTCTAGTGGTGGGGTGAATGCCAGAATAGTTCTGGGTATTCAGCCGGGAAATACCCTATGAAACCACTGCGACCCAGAAGTCGACAGTCAAAGCATTTATACATTCCGACGCAGGAGTAACTGAAAATATCTTTTCCACTCGATATTTTTGCTAGCGGCGCCAGCGTGATTACAACCTGCGCAGCAGAGGTATCTATCTTGTCGCGAACTAGAGGCGCTACCGACTGAGCTATTCGAGCGTCCCATTTTGAGTTATCAAAAGGTACAATTTAGCAAGCAGTAAAATGTTCATTTCATTTAGTTAGGTATCATGTTGACAGTCAGAAATGTGATTGTATGCTTTACAGATAGTTCTTTTATATACTTGAAGTACTAATCAAATTCAATGTTTATGTCTTCTAATAACAAAATTCTGATCAAGCAAAATTCTGATCTTAATATAGCAATGGTCAGTAGATATTGAAGTCATACGATATTTAACCGCGTTCATTAAATTCTACATGACATTGCCGTTTTACAATATTATTTCCAGGTTTGTCACAGTTTCGTGCCTACCTGTGGCGACACAATGTATTTCATCCATATAATGGTTATTAATCTTATCATCCTTTGATACTTATTGGAATCTTGCCCCATTTTACATATTAAAGATGACTTCGAATCTAGTCTTGTATTTAAGATGGCTTCGAAACCAAGTTCTATACAAGCAACATAGAGCCACAATGTGCTCCCTTAAACAATAATCTACGTCGAGGACACACGGCATGTAATCATATCATGGTAGCGTATGAAAACTTATCAGCTAGGGGACACTTTGTTTAAGTGGCATGCATGATTGGCACAATTATAAGTAGAGAACATAAAATGTTATTCGAGATAGCACAATGTAGACGGAACACAATGTTGCTCTACAAAACATATTATACACATATTTGCATATTGTTTGTACATGTATATTAGTTAAAAGACATAAAAATCTGATGAGTCTTGGTCATTAGTCTTATCTCTGGGTACAATAAAACGTAGTATTCTGTCAATGAAAGATAAACGGGTAGAGGTTCAATAAAAGGGGGGTGGGGGTCACACTAGTTTGAACATCTGATCAGAAGACTAAGTAGACTATGGATTTGCAGGCTGGTCGAATCGTCACTAAACACAAACATTCCTTAAAATATCCTTAAAAATATTATAACCCTTTAGAAGGCCACTAAAGACATAAACAAAAATATAAAAATAAATAAATACTCCAACATCGAAAGAAACATTTTTTTTTTTAAAATATTTGTTATCCCTAAGCATATTAATAAAACTTCAGAACGCAACTTAAATACACGAAATTAAAATAACTTTAAATATTTAAACAATGAAAAAAATAAAAAAAAAACAAAAACAAAAAAAAAAAAAAAAAGGAAAAACAAACACAAAAACATAAATAAATAATGAAATAAATACAATTAAATAAATATTGTAAGTTTGAAAGAAACAAATTAATAAATGAACCATTCAACTCAGTTCTCCAAATAAGTCAATTTTCCAAGCTATATGTTATCTCCTCAAAAATATTGATTGCCCTTTAGGAGGTCTCTCTACTACCCCCTGCTTGTAATTCATAATCACCTCTTTAGGACATGCCTTTGATCTACCTTGCAGAGCGCCTAAGGGCAATAAAATCATTAGTACGAGGGTCCTGCAAAACGTTTTGTCACTGGGTTCGGATGACTTCAGTGATACTTTTTATACAACATATTTTTATTACAAACCTTTAAAGTATTCCCCCTTTACTGAAACACATTTTTGTAACCATTTTACCCAGTCGCGAAAGCTGATAAATAGTCTTCTTTCGGTATCTGTTGGAGACAATGATAAATAGCGCTGCCAAGAGAACTTGTAGACGTATACTTATTTCCAGAAAGCATTTTCTTAAGCCTTGGAAATAAAAAGAAGTCACAGGGACTCAGGTCAGGTGAATAAGCTGGATGGTTTAAAACTTTCACCTTTTCAGAAGCCAAAAAAGACTTAACAACTTCACACTTATGAGAGGAGGCGTTGTCATGCAAAAGGTGGACCCCTGACCATCCTTTGCTTGGTCGTTTCTTATTGTAAAACTCTTTTACTTTCTTCAGTACAGAATTCTTGTAGAATCGGCCAGAGACTGTATGACTAGATGGACAAGCCACTTGAACGACTGACCCACTTAAATTAAAGAAAAATTGCGTACAACATCTTTTTCGAACTTACGGTTCTCTTGGCAATACATGGGCGCTTTTTTTTTGTGTGTGTGTGTGTTTTTTTTTTTTTTTTTCGCTTCCACTGCTTATTATCAGCCCTTCTTTGTGGCTCAAACATATGCACCTAGGTTTCATCACCTGTTGGCAAGTTAGAAATAACCCGACTATTACAGCCTTTGTATGTTTTCAAACGTTCCCGGGCACATTTAAGGCGTTGTGTCTTTTGCTCCTCAGTGAGCAAATGAGGTACACACCTAGCGCAAACCTTTCTCAGGTCCAAACGCTTTTTCAGAATTGTTTGCACACTGCCTTCTGATATGCCAGTACAACGAGCTATATCTTTGACAGACAATCGCGCATCATGTTCGACCACAATATTTACAGCAGCGATGCTAGCCTTGGTAACAGAGGTTTTAAGTCTTCCAGAACGGGTATCATCTTCAACAGGAAATTTCCCAGCTTTAAAAGCTTTAACCCACCTAAACACTGTGCGCATTGAAATAGTCTGAGGTCCATATATACCAGACAATTCATTAAATATCTGCTTTGAATCTATATTAAGCCTAATGAGGCATTTAATATAGCTACGAATTTCAGTCTTCTGGTCCATGTTCCAATATAACAAGTTAATTGGTCAATGTATATGACTGCATCTATTTTAATTTGAAATAACTCGGTCAGTTGAAAAGCAATTTGCACGAAACAAACGGGTATCATTAGCTATTCAACACACCATTCAAGTGCAGTGAAGCATTTTAAAATATATCTGGGATAACACAAAGGATGCCTATTAGTGACAGAACTTTTTGCACGACCCTCGTAACAGGTACCACTTTTGGTCTCATTTTGCCTATGTCTTTAAGCCAAAGTAAACATCTTATGGCGGGGCGGCTGTTGAACTTGACCACATTTTTCCTGCGCAAACTTAGGTTGTCTAAGCGGATAACCAGCACTCAGTACCCATCATTTCCCAAACCACGGACAGCTGCCAGACTTCCTAGAAGGACGTATAATAATTCGTGATTTCAATGTAAGGAAGTTGCCAAACCAGATGATCGAACCACACATTGATTCGTAGAACGTACGTAGGTACGAAGGCTGCCGCCTTTATGAATATCACTGAAAGATGTCACGGTATTTCAGTTTCTCTTCTTCAGTCGGATCTCGCATGCCTTTCTTTCCAAGGGTATTTTTTTTCCATAAAACATGAAGGTCACATGGTGAGCTGAAAAAAATGAATGGCACAGTTTCAAAGTGCATATTGAATTCAAAAGATACAAATGTAAACATTTAAAGCAATAAAAATTGAGCCGTGCCACAGGAAAACAGCCATTTTGCATATGCGAACAGCATCCGCGCCGTCTCGCCTGAACCTTCGCTATTCACCAATATAAACTGCAGGTAAAGGGCTACATTCTCTCAAATAATCACAGTATTAGACTCACTAAGGACCTGAGAATGTGCACTGAAACATTGGCGATACTGACTGTCCGAATAACACTTTTCCTGCGTCGAGGTTCTAATTATTTTCCCTCTTTGTTATGTTCAACTATATACTGATCTGTGTAACAATTACCGGCATCATAACGAGCCAAAAATTATACGAGATAAAAATACAAAGATAGATGGCAATGAGTTTACTGATCCTAGAACTATATATTAAAATAAATATTTGATGTTAAAACTCATCAAACTTTCCATAATTAAGTCAAGTAATGTGCAGCTACTGTATAAAATGCTTTAATGTATCTATCTGCTTAGACACTTGATTCTATATTCGACTAGTACAAACATCCTTCGTATGCTTTCGAACCGTATGACTTATTTTGCAATAGCCTGGCTTGTTTAAGTATTGAACACCACTTGAATAGATATCAAACTATTCATCTGTTTTAATACATAATTTTTGATAAAACAACATTAATTAAGCTTTTTAAAATCGAAACCACTGTTTTAAAGACACCATTCATTTGATTTGTGCATAAATCATGCAAATTTGGTTTAGTTAAAAAGTTTCGTCTGCAAGCCCTCTAAATGTTTTCTGCTGTAACGGTGGAAATTGTTTGCAGCTGATAGAAACCACACAGGTTCATATATCACCAGATAGGAGATTATTTCATGATCAATCTCCACGAAAGAATGTTGCCGACCTCGGCTGGGGTTGAACCCGCGACCTCCTAGTCTCCAGTCGGACGCGCATCCAACTGAGCCGCCGAGGCCATTTTCCTGCTTGCTGATGTATGCTGATGATATTTGTTTAATACCTGATTCTCCCAACGAATTACGGAAACAGTTAGAATCTCTGCACAGATGGTCAGACAAATATATATATATATATATATATATATATATATATATATATATATATATATATATATATATATATATATATATATATATATATATATATATATATGCTCAAAACATAGATTGTGGGTGCTCCTGAAAATCTCCTCGACGAGGCGGTTCTAACGGGTATCCACAATCTATATTTTTGAGCAGAAATAAGAAAAAATAATGTTTACACCTATAAACCCCAGTTTCACTATATACAAGTGGGGTTTAAGGGGGTTACAATTATAAAGGCATGTTTTCGTGATGAGATGAAAATAGTATACTTCAGAAAATTCTCAGATCCATGTACAATATTTAACTTTAAGCTTGGCAAAAATCACATTGAAATAGTGAACTCGTATAGATATTTAGGGTTAGAACTCGAAACGCTAGGCTACACTTACAGTGCAAAGTGAGTTATGCTTGGAGCCGAGCACTGGGTGCACTAACATTTTAGGTACATTAATAATCAAGGGCTCCATTTCGAAACTTATTCGAAACTCTACGACTCCACGCGGGGTTATTTTTTCAAATTCTTACGTTACCTGAAAAAACTTCGCTTACTTTTATCTCAAATATCTACGAAAGCCGGGTAGGGACATTTCTTATTTCTAACTTCTAACTTCTTACTTCTAACTTCTAACTTCTAATTTCTAACTTCTTACTTCTAACTTCTAACTTCCATGTTGTATGTATGTATGTATGTATGTATGTATGTATGTGATGTATGTATGTGTGGTGTGTGTGTACGTGATGTAGTGAGTGTATGTAGTGTATGTATGTATGTATGTATGTATGTCTCTGTCTGTCAAACTTCATGACTTCTTACTTCATGACTTCTGACTTCTAACTTCCAACTTCTTACTTTTAACTTCCGACTTCAAACTTTCAAATTCTAAATTCTGAATTCTAATTTCCGACTTCTAACTTCTTAGATCTGACTTCTAACTTCCGGACTTCTTACTTCTGACTTCATGACATCTTCATTCTAACTTAACGACTTCGAACTTCCGACTTTTAACTTCTCAACTTCTTACTTCCAACTCCTTACTTCCGACTTCTAACTTTCAACTTGTTACTTCTAAATCCCGACTTTAACTTCTTATTTTCTAGTTCTAACTTCACTACCTTTTTACTTCTTTCTTCATGATTTCTTACTTCCGACTTCTATCTTCCGACTACTAACTTATTGCTTCTTACTTCCGACTTCTTAGTTTTGACCTCTATCTTTCGACCGCTAATGTCTCACTTCCCACTATCAACTTCTTACTTCTAACTTATAACTTCTAACCATCGACAGCCTTCTTCAAATCTATGGAAGTTAGAAGTAAGAAGTTGAATGTTTCAAGTAAGAAGTCAGACGTAAGAAGTCGAAGTTAGAAGTCGGAAGTAAAATCTGGAAGTTAGAAGTCGGAAGTCTGAATTAAGAGGTTAGAAGTCGGAAACTAGAAGTAAGAAGTTGGCAGTCAGAATTAAGAAGTAGTGAAGTTAAAATTCGGATGTTAGAAGTTGGAAGTCGAAAGTTAGAAGTGAGAGGTAAGAAGTTAGTAGATAGAAGTAAGTAAGAAGTTGGAAGTTAGAAGTAAGAAGCCATGAACTCAGAAGTAAGAAGTCGTGAAGTAAGAAGTCCCTCCAGGGCTTCCATAAAAATAGACTTTCCATGCGACATCGCCTTCAACAGTGTATAATCAGTGAAATTACGCTATATAGCAGCTGGCTGGATCTCATTCTTTTATCAGTTTATGCGATAATGCAGTATAAAGTGTAGAAAAGTCATACATAGACAAACCAAACGCGCGGAAGTCACCAGAATTTTAGTAGACAAAAGAGAGGTGTTAACCAGATCTTTCATGACGTGTATCATGGAATTAAATAACATGTTCTTTAACAGCAGTAATACAAGAGATAAAACTTTTGACATTGCAGTTGAAGTTCATACTAGAAAGTGCTTAATATGGCCATTTGTGGAGCATAATGCAAACGTCACACATTGTTTGCGACCTGGCCAGTCGGAACTTTAAACATATTTACTATGGAAGTTTTGGATATCTCGCTTTAGGTGCAGAGATGGAAATAAGTCGGACTGAGCTATGAAATGTCCTTTGGCATCTTTCCAGCTTTGAAGCTTCTAAAAAGACCACCATGTACATACATTTTAAAATATTTATATTCAGCGTCTCCCAAATTATTGGCTACTGAGCTCAAATTGCAGACGAAGCATTGTTGGAACAAGAGCTTTACAATTTGTGATTTGTAAACTCGCTCTTTCCTAAAAGCTGCTTTAAGTGCTGCAATTCATATTTTACTGATTTTGAACTGGCATCCGAGATGGCTACCATGACGATATAAGTTTAAATGTTAAAATAGATTTCCCTATGAAACTGAAAAACCAGATGAGCTTATATTACATATGAGA
>CAXHKG010000121.1:0-10301 GCA_964016985.1 Anodontia alba
TCGTAACTTATGCAAGAATAACGATCATCCATGGTTATTTCATTGCAATAACATTTACCGGGTCCCTCGGAAGATATGCGAATATTCGGCCTAGCGGCCACGTGTTCAAACAGCTTCCTCGGGACCCAGCAAATGTTAATGCATGAAAAACCATGGGTGATCCCTATATTCGGACATGTGCATCCAGCGAACACCCAGGTCAGCCTTTGCATCCGCGAATTCGGATCAAAGTCTTCTCTGGGCTTTATTTGGATCCGTGAATTCGGATCAAAGTCTTCTCTGGGCGGCTTTCTTTGGATAACTAGTGATCCTACGTTTCTTCAGTCGGACATCGATGGCTCAGATCAGCCCGCGCATCCCAGATCAGACTGCGCGTATTCGCAGGCTGATCTTAGTCTACGCTGGGCACACATGTCTGAAGGCACATCTTTTTACAAGTGGCTCATATTTGGGCCGCACTATGCGAAAACGTGTCTTCGGACATATGCGGACAGCGAAGGCCCAGATCAGACTGCGCATCCCAGATCAACCGCGTATTCGCAAGCTGATCTTAGTCTACGCTGGGCACACATGTCTGAAGGCACATTTTCTTACAAGTGGCTCATATTTGGGCCGCACTATGCGAAAACGTGTCTTCGGACATATGCGGACAGCGAAGGCCCAGATCAGACTGCGCGGATGCGCAGTCTGATCTGGGCTTCACTGTCCGCTAACAGAATCATTGGACACTGCAGAATATATGAATGGAGAGCAAAGGCACAGATGATACGTTGCGAATGCGCAGGCTGATCTGAGTCTTCGCTGGGCGCACGTGTCAGAAGTAGACCGGCTCCAGTCTCCAGTGACTAAATATTTTTTTCTCATAATCCTGTTTGATAATCCACTAAAATAAAACAAAAAAAAAAATATCATGACTTTTAGTGGATTAATATAAAGGGTTATAAGAAAACAATATGTAGTCACAAGAGACTGGAGCCAGTCTAATTGTCAGAAGGTACATTTTCACATAAGCGGCTCGTATATAAAAGAAAAGATTATGTTACGATTTAGCAAATATACGTGTGAATAAATGCTGGTGGAACTATATCGGTAACATGAATACACTGGCGTGCACTACGAAAAAGAAACTCATTTGAGGGTGCTTAATTTGTTTTCCATATGCTCTCAAAAATAACTCTATTCTGGAGGTATGCCTAGAATTTCCAGACACAATTTCGACAAATAAGTATGTCTTTCATCGTAACACGCCTCACTTAATGCTATGTGTGAGGAAAGTCTACTGACATGTTATTCTTGTTTATAATATTCTTCTTAATTATTGCCACATATTGCTGGAAACGCTTCATGAATTATGTGCGAATTTCCACCCATTAAACACAAATCTTATGCAGTTTTCTTTTCGGTTCATTTCATATGATTGTTTCATAATCAAGAATCATATCTCTTAATGCGTTTTCCATCTTACAAATATATCTGCCAAGATCTAAAACCTTTCCCAACTTTCTTGCTACTGCGTTGATAAGTCTTTCGTTAATAAGTAATTTATTGTAATGTAGTCTCAGAATTAAACTTGTAAATATGATGTCAGCCCAACCGTATACTTTGAAAATCGAAAACCGCTAAAGCTGGTGCTAGGGGAGGGTGGGGGCGTATGCAGCTTCATAAACTACATTGCTGCATACGAAGAGACTTCAGAAAACCGAGTCTCCGATTTTCGGTCTTTTGTGTGTTCTTTAATTGCAAAGGCAACCTTTCAGATTTTTTTATTTCACTTCGCTGCAACTGGTGCTATGTGCCGTGTGGCGGCCGTAAAACGTCTCCCCGTACTTCACCATAGTGCATATTATATTTTATTTCCTTTGGGATCACTGAGCCTGTTCTGGTTACTTTGAAAAGTCCAATACGACTAAAGCCGGTACTAGGGGGCTTATGCAGCGTCGCAAACTACAGTATAACCTCAATGGCTCGAACACGGATGGCTCGTTTACCGTGCATGATTCGAACTCTTTGTTCAGTCCCTACATAATTCTTCCAATAGCTCAAGAAAACTGATAATTAGGGATTTTTTTCTTATTTCATCACGGAATTATATGTTGTGTGTACTCATTAGAATCGCCTCATCGAGGCGATTCTAATGAATACACTCAACATACAATCATTATGTAGAAAATCGAAAATATTTCCCTAAATTATCGCTATTTGCTTTCTGGACTGGTGCCATGATTAACCCTCGGTGGCTCGATGTACCCATGTTTCGAACGAATTTCCATGGTCGGAGTTCGAGCCATCGAGGTTCGACTGTACATCGCTGCATATGGGGAGACTTAATAAAAACGAGTCTCCGATTTTCGTTCTTTTGTGTGTTCTTTGATTCCAAAGGCAACTTTTTAGATTTCTTTATGTTCTTG
Organism: Anodontia alba; assembly: GCA_964016985.1. NCBI lineage: Eukaryota > Metazoa > Mollusca > Bivalvia > Lucinida > Lucinidae > Anodontia > Anodontia alba. The sequence continues at coordinate 2,409 of CAXHKG010000121.1, forward strand.
ACTTAAACACCGATAGAGATCGACATATACTAGAAAAAAAAAAAACACCTCTATCTAGATGAAGCACAGACAGTTTAAACGTCAATGACTCGAACTCCGATGGCTCGTTTACCATGGCTGATTCGAATCCGTTTTTGTGACCCTAGGAAATTCTTTAGCTCAAGTATTCAGGGAAATTTAAGAGAGATTTGCTTTTTTATTATGAAAGTGCATGTTGTGTGGGCTCTTTAGAATCGCCTTACTGATGCGATTCTAATGAGGACACTCAACATACCATTATTTCTTATAGACGATCGAAAAGACATCCCTTAATTAGCCCAATTCGCCTCCTGACCTGGCGCTATGATTAACCCTCAGTGACTCGAACTACCCAATTCTAGAAAAAAAATTCCACGGTGCTAAAGGTTGCGAGCCATTGCAGTTCGACTGCATCATATAATGGAACCGTTATGTCTTACATACCTCTACATAAGAGAGATGTCCAAATAGATATCTTTTATATTGACCACGAAAATTTATGTTGTTGTACTCATTAGAAGCGCTCCCCTGAGGCGCTTCTAATGAGTACCCACATAATACATTTTAGTTAAGAAATAAGGAAACTATCTGGAAGTACCTTAGAAGTATAAATTTCTCATTGGTTTGTTACATGTAACATTATTACGAAAACACGCATATTCAAATATATTGAAAAGTTCACCACCAAAAACTGAAAGTTTTCAGACAAAATTCTGATATTTTTCACATTTCTGCACAAAACATAGATTGTGGGTACTCGTTAGAACCGCCTCGCCGATGCGGTTCTAACGAGTACCCACAATCTATGTTTTGAGCAGAAATAAGAAAAATAATGTATACCCCTATACTATAGACCTTTACTGCACAAAAATGGGTTTAAGGGGGTCAAAATTATAAAGGAATGTTTTCGTGATGTTTTTGTTTGTTTGTGTAGAGGTTTTATAGCCCAGTCAACCCAAGGGGTCATGTCGAGTGTAATGACACATAATCAGTCAACATTTCATTGAGCGGTTATTATCCAGTGTCTACCTCTGACAAAGGAAAGACGCTGAACAACGATAAAGACCTTAAAGTTTGCTTTCGGAAACAAAGAACTCACAAAAGAACGAAGATAGGAAACTCGGTGCATATACACCCCCCCCACTCGCCCCCCCCCCCCCCCCCTTCCACCCCCCCTCCACCCACCCCATTACTTGCTTCAGCGGTATTCGGTTTTCAAAGTAACTAAAATGTGCTCAATGATCCAGTCTTGTTGAGAAGTTTATTTATTTATAGTTTGTTTGTTTGTTTGTTTGTTTTTTCTTTTGTTGTTATTGCTGTTGTTGTAGATTCACTGACGAATTAGGAAACCCCTACACGAAGCAAACAATTGTTTTTACTTGAGCTGTATCAGGGTTAAGAGTCCATAAAAAAACACAATTTTGCCGTTATTTATTCCATGACATATAGAGAATACAACGAATCGCTCCGAATTATCTTGACGAAACACGGAAGTTATTTGATTCAGAGATATTTGTTCTATTTGAGCGGGATACAGCATTTCCTACCAGATAGCCTGTGCATCCACACAGTCTGATCAGTCTTCGCACGGCAAACTGTTGGTAGCAAAGTACTCAAAGTGTCTTAAAAGAGACAGAGAGCGAAGACTCTTATCTTCGAAGACTAAGAAGATCTGAGTCTTTGCTAGGCGAACATGAGAAATGCTGTGCCTAAGCTCATTTATCTGTCCTTCGTGTTCCTGTGTTAAGTTTCGTGCTGTATAGCGGTCCTATGTTACGGGTCATGCCAACTAAAGCTGAGCTTTCAAACCAAGTTTTAGCGGACGTAATCTGCAAATCTTCTGACTCTTATGAAAGCATATTATATATATGTTAATTTGCGAGCAAATCCCATTGTTTTTATACCATGAATGTATCGTTGTTATCTCCACGCTTTTTGGAAAAGGTGATGGGGATATTGTGAATGCCTCCGTCTGTCCTTCCATCCGCCACGCAGAATTTCGTGGAAAATATTGATAACATCGATTAAAAAAGTAAAACCAAATACAATAATATTAAATGGTTGAATCGCCATTATTAAATCATTTTTAATTTGCCCCGATTCTCCCTTTGCACAGAGACAATTCCGGCATTGTCTTGCGCAATGTAAGAATTCATACTTTGCACAACAATTGTATCGATTCTTATTTTGCGCAGATTATATGTTCCAGCAATTAAAACTGAAAGCAGCTTGTGTCAAACCGATAATAATTATATGACGTACAGACCAATCTGATCAACTTGACTATACACGAACTTAGGTTGATTCAGTAACATTTGTTGCTTATACTGCGTTGACATTTGTCTTTCATGCTTCCGTGTTAACTGTTCTGCCAAGTACACTAGATGTTACGGTTGATAACGGGTCGAGAGCACTAGATGTTACGTTGAATAACGGGCCGAGAGCACTAGGTGTTATGGTGGATAACGGTCCTATCTTACGAGTCGTGCATGAAGATCGCCAAACTTCTGAGCTGTGAAAGCAGAGCTGCGTTCAGTAAAGCAGTTAGCAGTAATTCACGAACTTTTTTTTTTTTTAAGTTTTCGTTCAGTTTTCGGCGGACGATTGCGAATGTCCGCGAACTAAGCTGTCTTTAGCGGAAGCAAACTGGTGGCTTGTGCGAATAAATGTTATTTATGCTTGTTTGTAAAAAAACAAAATGAAAATGTTTACTGTTTTGATCTTATTTATTCGATCCTGATAAAGCATAAATAACTGACCGGCGCGATAATTGCGCCGGTCTCTTAAAAAATCTTTGGATTTTATATATGGTAGAGTGTTCGATTAGCTCATAAAGGATTTTTTATATTTGCGGAATCGTCGGTGTGCGACGTTTCACCCACGCATTTAAGTGTTTGTATCTGTCGGGAACACCAGTGTCTGACCTTTCATCCAAGCTATTAATTTGTTGATTTCGGTAATGTCTAAGCATGTTGAAACACTCTGAGGGGCAATGACTTGGTTGTTTGGCTGAGACTGCTCGTATGAGCAACTAGCTAAGGTTCTGGCGAGATTGCACAATGGCGCAATGAGTTAGAAGATCGCTCAACGATCCGCACAGATAAGTGTTTTGAACCTCAGGGAAAATTGAGGGCGTTCCAAGTCGGTTCTTTTGTTGTGGATTATTACTGTTCTGTATTTATGTTGTTGGTGACTTATTTCATTTTCCGGTTTTATTGCAGCAGCCATGGATCTAACTAAAGTCTAACTAAAGTCTCCTATATCGAAAAACTATGGCAGAAATAAAATAAAATCGTGATATGCATTTCAATGTTAAAAGTCTAAAGAATAAGCATACAAAAAAGACAAAGTTCGTGTTTAAGACTCACGCCTCGGGTGATGCGGGAGATTCTACTGGTGATTTGGGTATAGACTTGTATGCTAAAATCTGAAAACCCACTCTATTCATATACTTGGAAAAAAAGGACCCATTCATATATTTAAAAAGTTCAAACATACTCTTATCTGACGCATGCTAAAATAAGCTTCTAGATAAGATCTGGTAACTTATTTATATTAAGTTCTGGCATGTTTTTTTTTTTTTTTTTTTTTTTTTTTTTTTGTTTCATTTTTAAATGATGTATAAAATAAATCTCGTGGAGATTCCAAAATGACTACGATTCGCATATTGCTTGGCATCGTCAATACCGCAAAATTTGGTTCCGACCCCGAATCGTGTGGCATGGTCGTGTATATTTTGGTTCAGAACGGGAAAAGTATTTACTCGTAGTAAGACTAAATTTTATATGCATGTAAAGAAGAGGCTATATTCTACATATGCTCCGAACTTTATCCCGACAGGTGCATGTTTAGTGCCGTTATTCGACTGTCCAAATTTAGTCTCGACTTTTTAGACCCCGACTCCCGAACTTTAATCCCGGGTTTTCAAGTATCCCGCTTGAAATTTTTGGTCCTGGTTTTTATTTTCGCACACGATATAATCTATACATTTTTCGAATCCATCTTTGAACCATGCTATATCTGTGCTTGAGCTGGTTGATGAAGTTAACTCTGGACTAGACCACATGTCTCTGCATGTTCTGCCGGGTCCCGGCTCATTAGTTATGAGGACATTACCAGGTTTAACATATTTACTATGCTCTCAACGCTTAGTAGGCTGACTACGGATTACATTTCGGTTTTCTGTCTTGCTTTTCCTACGGAGTGGGGTCCTGGCGTGCCATGCAGGTCGTCTCCAAAGGTGGTGGTTGGCATGGTGTGTCAGGGGCTATTCTCTGGAATCGGGAGATATTGCCGATCTGTCGTTTGCTGAACTGATCCAGAGGGCTAACTATCACCCTTAAATTGCATTTGAATGTACTGCGCGAAACTGAGTATATGTAGCACTACTGCATTCAGAATTTTATTTGTGTTGTGGGGCTGCATATTCTCCCCTTGAAAGGCGTTGATCGCAATACTAGCGAGGATACTAATCATACATGTACTATGTTTATCATTAAAGTAGGCTAAGCTGAAAGATACTTAGAACTAATTAATATGTATAACTGTCACCTAAGCTACCATTTAAGTTAATATGTTGTTCCTTATATGTCATGTAAAATGACTTAAGAGAATAAATGTTTTGTCTGTCTGTCTGTCTGTCTGTGTTATAAATAGATTATTGTCTATTTTATTTTCATTTCAACCAAGAAATTTCATAAAGCTTAATAAAATTATACATTAAAGGATCACATTGTTGTTCTTTTTTACCTATTACATTGAAAAATTATTAAACTTTAGTATACCCTTGTCCCGTATCTCTAAATAAACATGAACAAATTTTGCGCCGGTACTTAGACGTTCACCTCTAAATATTTTGTCTTGTTATATGATATATTCGCGTTAACTAGACAGTCGTGTATGGCAAGGCGCTTCCGGTGCAATTCACGATGGTTCGAGTCTTTGCCCAGTGAGTATTCGACAGATTCACTTATCTCTTTTCCTGGAATACATGAATGGTTTAATAATTAATCCTGGGATCTGAATGGTTTTGCAGAAGTCTCTCTTTCTCTCTCTCTCTCTCTCTCTCTCTCTCTCTCTCTCTAAAAAGAATGCGTTATAGTTGTCATGTCAAAACATTTTAGGATAATCAATATGAGGTATAAAATCTCAATCATTTTAGATTAATTATTTCAAAAAACAATAATCTAATTCAGGAAGTCCATCAATCAGAGGTTACAGTTTACCTTCGAAACAGAGAGGCCCCAGCAGACACATCGTTGAAACAACGTCGATTCAACGTTTATTCAACGTCAACCCAGCAGATACACAACGTTGAAACAACGTCGATTCAACGTTGATTCAACGTCAAACAATGTTGTGTGTCTGCTGGGGAAGAACGATCGAACTGGAGCATCCACTGCCAGCACCTATAGCTAGACGATTGACCATGTGATCAGCTCCTTCTTCCCTGTGAGAGCAGACGCCAGATGGGACAGAACAATCAAAGTACTGACAGCACTGTTGGGTTAATTGTCTCTGAGAAAATGGTCCTGAACGGGGACTAAAATTGTTCCATTGAATCCTTAACTTTCTGTTATTTAAGCAAACAGTACAGACCATGACCAGACGCTGCGTTCTGCGGCGTCTGATCTGGGTCTGCACTCTTTGCCAATGTCCCAGTCCAGGTTTTACAGATAACCCACTTTACACGGCATTCTGACGTCACCGTGACAAGAATAGCAAGGCAATAAATAACCGTTAGCTGGATTTCGTAGAAACACGCGATTTGAATTCATTGGTCAATGATAATTACGTGGACAACTACCTTAAGGAAATTTTGGTGTATGGATACTCTGGACTGATTTTAAACATTCGACCCAAAAAGTGTTTTTAGTTCCAATTATTTGTGTAAAAGTAATTCGGTGTTCACAAGCGGTGCGCACATACTTTTCTTATCATCCTTATAATCCATGGAGCCTTAAGGTGTTACTTTATTGGTGTAAAAATGTCGTAACCTCACTTTGATTTCGCATTTTACCCTGTAATTTACTGTGTGAGTGTATTGCGGTCAGCTCAGAAACAGACTTGGTGCCCATCGACAAATTGATGATTTTTGTTATAATTTCCCCGCCTGCCCAAGCAGACAAATATATCCAAAATACATTTTGCATCGTAATTGGAACAAAACAACACATCTATTTAGTTGTTACACAGTATTGTTTATATGCTTTGCAAGAATGTTTATTTATGCTTTACAAAAGAACAATACGTACACGTTGCTATCTGTTTATTTGGCGGAACAAATTGCTTTTAGACAAATAGATCCTGAATATTGATGCCAATTATCGAAGAACTTTAATTCAGTAGAAAAAGAAAAGTCCAGTAAAATTCTCGTTTTTACGGTTTATTGCTTTCCTCTAGCCCGACAGAACAAAGCATCAAATACGGCCTTGTACACTGTAAGGTATTGTTAGATACAAACCAGGCAAACCAATTTGTTAACCCATTTATGCCAAGTGGATTATTCTACCTTAATGCTTTGGATTTCTAGTTAAGGGGTGTCAGGTTAGGTTTTATTATAACCATGTTTTGTAGAAATTCTTCTATATCATGCAAACAATGTTGACCCTTCGGCGTCTGATCTGGGGCTACATTAATTGGTAATGTCCCTTTTATGGGACGCTAGGCTTAAATAGGTTAACATATAGCGTCATCCAAAACGACACAGCATTAGCAAGCAGTGTAGATGCGCCTGACCTGGATATACGCTGAATGTATCAAACATAAGAATTTACGTAAAATAATCATTACATTAAACCAGCCTTTCCTTAGGTTTAAATGGACCTGTGAAAAGACTGAGCTAGAAGCTTCCACTTTCCATTAATGGGTTAATCAGATGCTCGCGAGATGATAGCGTCTTCTGAAGTACATGTTTATTCTGACGTTGATTCATGCTACGCCGGTAACAACTACACGTAGCATGTCACTCTCAAGCTGATAGAAAAAGAAAAAAAATCCATGATATACGAGTATATCACTATACGTATATTATCGTATATGCATTTATAGGGGTCACGAAAACCTCTAAACTACTATCGCGTCACTATTTTGAACCCTAGATTCATAAATATGTAATTATTGAATAGAAGCTTATGAGTTTCTTCTCTAAAATCTATAGGATAAGATATGATTTTTTTTCTCTTCTATTCAACTATGTGTATCGTTAAGATACTGTTGTTTATATGAATTTATATGTTCATGCCAATAAATAATGTTCAATCTTTTATTTGTTAAACATATTTGTGGACTGTCTAAGTAACTTGCTATTATCATTCTGTGTATATAGAATGACATATAATCTATAATCACTGCATCTGTGTTTATGGAACGTAAAAATGTTTGCTGTTGCATTGTACAAATCAAGCTTTCTACCTTGTCTGCCTTGGAAAATGGGTACTTTTTCTTATTACACAGTGAAAATGGTTATTTTTTTAAGAGAAAACAGTAAAAAGGGTATCAATTTTTAATATTTCGAGCACACTGTTTAGGGGATGTTTCGTAATGCTTTGTTCAAGCATCAGTGCGAAGCTGACCGGCAAACCCCATCCGCCCCCTTCCCCCCCCCACACACACACACACACCGCGGAGGAGAAAGGATGACGTGACCTTATTATATACTAGAGAAGACGTCAAACATCATAATACTGGTAAAAGAAAAACATGCATCGTCGGACCTAAAAGTGATATTGGCAGTTTCCATTGCCCCAGAACAGATGATGACCTGGGCCCAGTTGTTCAAAACTAATGATGTCGTTAGTTAACGTATCGTTAAAATTTTCATCATTAAATACGCCACTAATGCTAATATTTTGCTGAAAAAAATGTGAGTAGCTT